>JAMAIE010000027.1:0-80740 GCA_023627795.1 Barnettozyma californica | reverse complement strand
CAGATATTGAACTGATTATCCGTTATCTGTGAAATGTGGATACGGATAATGAAATTTCAGGAATCTGCCATGTCTAGATGCTATTGACTTCTGTCATTGCTAAAGCTTAAGCAGTATTCTCTGTCCGATCTTGCATTACTTTAGGGTATATCCATTTTGGGATCTGAGAGCTCTGGAATTTGAATTACGAAAGGATTCCCGTAAGCACGCTTTAGTGTAAACCAGAAGTTAACCGAAGAACTGAACAACAAAATGATCTGAGGATCAGCGGATGGAATGACCCACAAGAGTCCGACGATGGATTGAGTGACTACTGAGAGTGGCTAAAGAAAGTGTAAGAGAAAGGGAATTGGAAAGAAAGCAGAGAGAAATATATAGAGAAGCAGTAAGCAAAAGCGAAAGAACGAGAAAGTACAAAACAGATCAACCAATAAACAGAAGAATAGGAAAGGAAATCTACGGCAAATCGATAAAAGAACAACAAAGTCAAACAAGGACCATGACCAGCTAGATACGTGACTTGTGATTCGTCACACATCTAACTAAAACAAATGGGCGTGTGGCGTAGTTGGTAGCGCGTCCGCTTAGCATGCGGAAGGTCTCCGGTTCGACTCCGGACTCGTCCAATTTTTTTCCGTTTGATACCTTTTAAGGATAATTTACGCTAACAAAGTTAAAGCTCAAAAGTGCCAAAACTTTATCACTAAAGCTGGACAACGTTTTGCAATCATTTACAGTTTTTTTGTATAATCAAACGATTATGCTGTTACTTTTAAAATAGTCAAGTGACGATAAATAATCCATTCGACATTGGTCTTAGAGGGGGGCCTCAAAATACTTGTTATGGTGCCTCTTGAAGTTTGTCCTAACTAGAACAGTGGCACAATACTCCCCATTAATTGAACAAGAGCTTTTCTTATTTACATCTAATAGTAGCTCTCTATTATGCTGTTTTTGTGGCGATATAAGAGAAACAGGTGTAATTTCCCCCCATACAGTTCTGAAAATTTTTGCGTTTCTTGGATTTGATCATGTAAATTGACACCTTTTTCACAAAATTGTGGCCAATGACAGCGCCGGACAGTCTAGAAAGTACAAATTAAAGCTTGGGTGCATTGCAGATGGTTGCTTCAGACAAATAGCTCCGTATATGAAAGGCCTGAGTTGACTATTTCTCGTCGCCGGTATCTTTCAAGTCGCGGTTCCAGCAGTTAGCTGCAGGGTGTTTTTCTTTCTTGCAGCACCGATAAATACGATAGGTTCGTACATATCGGAAGACGGCCAAGTATATATTTCCCACGAACTGCTGATTTGTATTCTAATTCGTTCCCTGTTGCCAAACACAACTACAATGAAGTACACTGCTTTGTTTGCCCTAGCCTCTCTCGCCTCTGCCCAAACCACAGCGTCGTCTGATGATGGCTTGAAACATGGTTCCTCGTATTCCAACAGTATGGGTCCAGTCACCTTTTTGTTTCCACCAACTAGACAATGGACTGCTGACCAAGACAACATCGCTCCATGTGGTTCCACCGCAGGCGTTGGTGACAGAGCCGAGTTCCCATTAGACGACGGTTTCATTGCATTCATTGCTAAGTACATCTCTACAAACGTTAAGATCTCCATCTCTTACAACAGTGATCCAAAGTCACAAACTGACTTCGAAGAGTGGTACAATGGTAATGTAACTGATGAGCTTCACATCGGTCACACCTGTTTCTACATGCCTGACCAGCCAAGTTCTAAAAATGCTGGTGATGTCGCTACAATCCAAGTTATCTACGAAAATGACGATGAGGATGCGCTAGGTTCTGACGGTGAGCCAGAACAAACTTCCACTAACCAGACATACTACGCCTGTGCTGACATTAAATTCGTTGAGGAATCCGTCTTTGATGTCACTGATTTCGCTTTATCATGTTTCAATGCCACGAGTGACTCTTATTATGACGTTGACACAATTGCCACCACTTCTGCTTCCAGAGATGCCTCTATTGTCTCTGAGATTGTCAGTGCCAGAACTTCCGCTGGTTTGTCCGCTTCCACCAATACAGCCGCCTCCACCGCCACCTCTTCTTCTAGGGGTGCTGCTGCTGCCTTGTTTGCCAACCCAATTACTGGTTTCATTGGTGCCTTGGCTGTTGCCGTCAACTTCATCTAAGGAGCTCTTAAAAATTGTGTATAAAAAATGAGCGATGTATTATTGATCTTTTACTGATTTGGAAATTGTAGAAAAACTTACATAGGATTATTTCTTCTAATAATATGCAGTCGTGCAAGCTTATCGACCGATATTTGTATTATGTGGTACTATCGGGTGATTAGTAGAGTAAGGATGATAACATATAATAATTATTAATGTCTTATGTAATGCTAGAAATCCCCAAATTCCAATTCGTTGAAAAATTGTTGAAAACAGGAAACGGATACAGTAGGCAGCTTTTGAACGCTAAACACCAAACTTGCATAAAAATGGGTGCTTCTGCCTCCAAGCCAACTGAGACTAAAGTATTCACCCCAGCCTCTAATGTACAATATGGCCAATCCTTGATTGGGCAACTCGAACAGAGTGTTGAGACTGATTATATGCGTTCTCAATACACCGAAATCGCTCTTGAAAAGAAGGTTGATGAGAGGCTCCAAGCACTCCAAAAGAACTCCAGTGACTTTTTTGACGCCACTCTAAAGAAGAGCCTCTTGAATAAAGATACTGAAGACGATAAAAGTATCTCTAGCACCCAGATAAATGACAAGATCTTAGAGCTATCTGAGGTGTTGGAGTCCAAGAACAGCAAGTTCTTAAAGCTGAGTGATGAGGTGTTGGGCTCAAAGAAGCAAATTGTTTCTTGTCTACTCAAAAACAACCAAAAGCCATTGAACTGTTGGGACGAGGTCAAGAACTTCGAAAAACTAGTTAATGAATTGTAAACGATACATGATTGAAAGAGAGGAACGCGTTTGAACAAGTGTATTTATTAGAACCGAAAATATAAACATTCTGAATATAGCTCTCATTCCAAACCAAAACCCTTGTACAATAAGATTAAAGCACTGTCACTTTCGCCACCACCAGCCAAAGATTCGACTTTAGCCTTATCGACAATAGAAACCTTGTCATCATTGAATCTCCACCACTTATCACTATCATACTTATCCTTAATGAACGCTTGGTAATGGCCAGAGTCCGCTGATGACCCTTGGTGTGTCAACACACCATGCAACTCATACAGCGAAGAACCATTCTCACCATTGGACAAATCATCCGGGTAGATGGATCTGTATTTGGCCAAATATTCATTGTATTTCTCCTCAGCAAATTCTTGTTGCTTCTTCAATGACTTGTTGGTTTTGTTAAATTCGATCAGTTCAGTAATTTTATCCTTTTCTATAGATCTTAATTGATCTCTGAGCTTAACTTTCTCAGTTTTGTATCCTTCCTCCAATAGGTCAGCCAAATCCAACTGGAATGGAAATTGAACTTTTCTCAAAATCTTGGATTTCATGTTCGTGGCTCTTTTCCAGAAAAATCTCACAAACTGGACAGTGAGAATAGTTGGTAGTTTTGTAATTTTCTTGGAGATCTCGTAATTGCATTCCTTTTGTAGGTTTTGACTGAACTTCTCCAAATGATCAATCATGGCATTTTCAAGACCATTCTTCAAAAAATTGGTCTTAATATCAATATGACATTGCAGCTTCAAATCGTTTTCATACTTCTCCTCATAATCTGTCAAATCCTCTGTGTTTCTAATCTCGGATTTAAAACCAATCTGAAAGTTTTCAATGAACCTATCACCCAAGACGTTATTCAAGGCAAGCAGCAATTGGGTAAACACCTCTTCGGCATCTTGTTGTTTGTAATTCCCGTAATTATCACGCTCGTTAAATTGGGGGAAAAGAATTCTCAGCGAGTTTACCAATTGACTTGGTATCACAAACTCCTTCTCTGGGTCCTGTTGAGCATTTCTCAAATCATTGAAAATTCTCTTAAGCTGCAAGATCAAATGCTCATTTGAGCCGATCTCGCCAACCTTATCATTCAGAAATAGGAAGTCTTGAATGACCTTGGAGTTGAATAGAATCTGAATACTAGAATTCAAGTAACAGGTATTACCAAGGTTCTTCAAGCCAACTGGAATCAACTCTTGGAATTGCTCAGTCTGGATCTCTTCAATCACATCGCTCTTCTTTGGAAGATTCAGCTCAGGGGATCCCAAAACCATGATAATCTGGTTCTTCTTTAAGTTAAGAGATTCCACCAGTTGATCATTTACATTCAATTGGCCTGTTTTCAAAAGAATTTTTTGTCTTTCAAGAGGAATATTTGTGACTTCGTTTATCTTCTGCTTGAAATGGAGCACGGTTTCATCATGGGCAAGGGTCAGAGGGTACGTCTTCCCACTATTCTTGATCAAGACATTAACAGTAGACATTTTGAGATCAACTGCTGGGGCAAAATTGATACAACGTGCTATCCTACAAATGAAGTGACACTTTGTTTTTTTGCCACCATCGTTCCAATGTATAGTTACCCGGCTTAGAGCTAATATAAAGATTGCAAAGTCTCCAAATTCTCTGGACTGAGGCAACTCAGATCCGCTAATTGTGACAATTGTCTCGACTTGAGCTCAAAAGATTGCAATAGCGCAGTCACATTGAATTGCATGTTGGAGAGTAGTTTCAAAACAGTGTAATAATTGGTGAAACATTGGATCAAATAGTTGGGAAGGATCTGATACTGAAGAATTGATATCAGTTTGCTCCCATTGTCGAGTAAAATATCATTAAAACTTGAAAGTCTCTTAATTATCCTTTCGACTATCGGTTTCAGTGAGTTGATATTGACTTGTTCGTCTATTGCCTTGTTTATCAGCCGTCTAAAGTTGAGGAAGATCAAGAGATGGAAGTGAAGGTTGATGGACAAAGCTGAGGTCAATACAGGTGCTAACGACTCAAACCAATGATTAATTGCCGCCTGAAAAGTTTTAGATTTTGAGAGGCATTGTTCAAAGTTATCATTTTTCAAAGCCTTGTAACTGAAGAGTTCAACGATGAGGGACTCACAGTGTGTTCTTGCAAGTTCCAAAACTGCTAGATATATCATTCTGTTCCTATCAGTCGAGAAAATACCAGCTCTGATATCAACATGTCCGATATCCCATCTATTTGTTCTCTGTGGTCGCAGTGACAATAGAGAGACAAATTTGTCAACCTTGATGATCTCTAATAATAGCTGATTAAACCGACTGGACGATTCATCCAAGTAAAAATGTGCGCCACATCCTTCAACAACCTCCACCGCTCTATCAAGAAACTTCCAGCTATTCTCATTATGCGACGTGTTTTTCCGGAATTTATAGTGTACAAGCAGAACGAACCCTTGCGCCACATCCAATGATTTTGAACCTCTGAATTCGTTAGCCAAAATAATGGCGAGGTTTTCCAACCTTGTTATATCTATGGTTAAGTTGGCTCGCGTAGAATCTACGCTCAAAAACTTGAATGAGTGAAGGTAAATCATCACCAGCAATAGTGGATTTGGGATCGAATCAGGTGATTTCAAACTGATATTAAGCTCATGCACTTGGTGAATTGTGAGGATGGGTATTGAAGACTGGAAGTATTTCAAGAAAAGGTCAATGAGCTCAACACAAACGGAACCCACAGTTGCATTTATTTCGTTAACAAACGACTGTGATAGTTGATGATGAAGGTCGTAGCACAACTCTTGCAAATAATTTCCAGATTGTTGAAATTTGGGCGTGCCAGGTAGTGGGCTCAATGACCAAGGCATAAGATTCTTCTCCCTTGCTGAGTTTACTCCAAGAGTCACACGATCGACATGTATAACTGTAGAGTTATTTACAATCAAACCTACCCCAGTGCTGATACATCTGATCCCATCCACCATACATTCATAACAAGGATCAGCAAAGTTCACTGTGCAGTGCTTCCTTTTGAACTGACAATTGTCACATGATGAATTTGTTGAAATATAGGGCACCTTTGAATCATCCACCACACATTCTAGTGTCCTCTTTGAGCATTCAGTGCACTTCTCGTTATGAGCAAGTCGCACGCATTTAGTCTTTCGTTTGCGGCAGTGGGTGCATGGTTTAGTTCTTCTCCGTTTGTTTGATTGCCCTTGGAAGTCGCGGGCTTCAGGACTTATTTTTGAGGTAGCCGCATAGCCCTGAAAGTCCTCATTCAGAGGGAACTCTTCAAAGTCACCCATCAGAGCTTGATCTTTATGGATGTAGAGAAAGGTTCCTCCTGTGGTTTTGAGAGTCAAAAAGGTCCCAGAGCAGAGTCAAAATCAAAACAAAGATTATGTCATTGCTTATAAAGCTCATCTAAGGTACCAATCATGGCGCAGCGATCCACGTTCAGATCTGAAAACAAAAGATTCTACGTACTTTCAGCCAGTACTAATCATATAGAACCAGTTGCGATGACCTCTTATCATCACCTCAACCCTGCTCCTGAGAATAATTCTAATAGCTACGAAATGGAGACATACAAACCATTATTCAACACATTTCCTGAGGTAACCTCAAAATACCAGACCCCACGTCAGGGTTGCGACGTGTCACCCTTCATTGAAGATCCTTTTCAGGAACGCCCAAAGAGAAGTAGTAATTTTAAAGAAAATAATAGAATTCGCAAGATCCTAAGGATACCATGGGTTACGTATATCATGAGTACCATCCAAGTCTGCATCTTCATTTACGAACTCGTCAGGATGAAACAACTAACAGGCTCTGTGATCCAGACGGAGCCGTATTTCAATCCTATGGTTGGACCATCAACTTATGTTCAGATCAACATTGGTTCCAGATTCTATCCCTGTATGCATGAGATTCCTGGCATCACTGATGATCTGACACTTGCCTGGCCCTGTGCTAACTCTACTACAGTTGACACTCAAGTGTGTTCATTAAAGGAGCTTTGCAACTCTAGTCAAGTACAACCTACTCAAATGTGGCGACTATTAGGTGCTTGTTTTCTACATGCAGGTTTCCTTCACATCTTTTTCAATCTGTTATTACAGATGACTATTGGGAGAGAGGTGGAGAGATTGATTGGATCTTTGAGATATCTTGTAATCTATATTTTAAGTGGCCTTTCTGGTAATATTTTTGGATTGAACTTTGCGGGTACTGGCTTATCAAGTTCAGGCGCTTCGGGCGCTCTTTTTGGAATCATTGCAGCGAATCTGATCATATTTCTACTTCATAGAGACCAGACGACAGTGCGAAACTACAAAATCCTTGTTGCTGTGCTCATCGCAGAAGTTGTTGTCTGTTTCGTTCTTGGACTACTCCCTGGTTTAGATAACTTCGCCCATATTGGTGGATTTGTCAGTGGCTTGCTTTTGTCAGTAATTCTGCTCAATAACCCAAGTTTTGTTCATGTCACCAAAATCAAATCCGAGAAGAGAAGGTTCTCCTGGAAATTGAACGAATTGAATCTTAAGAAGCGTCCATTTATGTTATGGACGGGATTCAGAATACTTTGTTTGGCTTTACTCGTTGCATGGTTTGTGGGACTAACATTAAACTTCACTAAAAATGGTGGAGACAACTGTGCATGGTGCAAATATCTCAGTTGTCTACCAGTCAATAACTGGTGCACTATAGGAGAACTAACCACAGGCTAATATCTAGGACGTAAATGTTTACTAAGGAATCCAAAGTTACTTGTTGGTAGTGTCACGTGAACGTGGTATATTTGCTCACGTGTACTTTTTCTTCTGTTCTTGGAGGCTGCCAAAATCAGAAAAACCACATTTTTATGCCAGGTAGATTTGTTTTGAGTAAATTAGCCTAGGAAGAGAGTAAGCAAAAGCTACTCTTAACTTCGTGTTTCTTTGCAAAATTGTCATAAGAGGCAGAAATCGCACCTTGACTGGGAATTTTAACAAGTAAGCAACAATGTCCGAAGCAAATCAATCTCTGGAGAACATAAACTTTATCAACTTTAATCAAGATGGCAGCTGCTTTTCACTAGGGACCAACAGAGGATATAAGATATTTAACTGTCAGCCATTCGGCAAGTGTTTTCAGAGGAACGATCTCATATCTTTTAATGGTCAAAAAACGGGCAGTACAAGCAATGGGAGCACTGGTATAGGAATTGTGGAGATGTTGTTCTCCACAAGTTTGGTTGCAATCACTGGTCTGGGAGACCAGCCCTCAATGTCCCCTAGACGCTTGAAAATCATTAATACCAAGCGAAACTCAACAATCTGCGAATTGAACTTTCCAACCACTATCCTTTCTGTGAAACTCAACAAGGTAAGACTCTTTGTTCTTTTAGAAGAACAGATCTATATCTATGACATTACGAACATGAGATTACTCCACACCATTGAAACGAGTCCAAATCCTAGTGGGATATGTTCTCTCTCACCAACTGTTGAGAACAATCTATTTGTCTATCCCTCTCTACCAAAGATCTCAAACAACCCCTTCAATGTTTTTGATGATGGTAATGAGTCAACAGCAACCCAGCCACAAGCCTCCTCTCAACAGCCGAATACTACCAACAACACCAATAGCAACACTAGCTCCAAGCAACATAACGGTGATGTAATTGTTTTCAATGCTACAACTCTACAACCTCAGATTGTTATTGAAGCCCATAAAACTCCATTGGCTGCCATTGCAATGAGTTATGATGGTACTTTATTAGCTACTGCAAGCGATAAAGGTACGATTGTACGTGTATTCTCCACGGAAAGCGGCCAAAAACTCTACCAGTTCAGACGAGGCACATACCCAACCAAGATCTATGCGCTTTCGTTCTCTAGAGATAACCGATTTCTAACAGCGAGTTCTGCCACTGAGACTGTCCACATTTTCAAGTTGGGAGATGATATCAATGATGATTCCCATGAAATTGTGAATGACTTGGCTAGAGCTTCAAATCTGGCAACCGAAAGCTCGAGTGGAGAATCTTCGCAAATAAACACTAACACCGTCAATAACAGAAGAGTATCCATTTCATCGTATGATTCAGTTATCAGTGCCGATATTAATGATGACAATAGAGCTGAGCCATTAATTGACCTCTCAAGAAAGACTGTGGGAAGGATGATTAGGAAATCCTCTCAAAACATTGGGAGAAGAGCTGCTGAAAGAATTGGGACCTTTTTACCACCAAAGCTTACATCTATGCTTGAACCTAACAGGCATTTCGCATCTCTCAAGATTCCTGCTCAATCTGGTGTGAAAAATGTTGTGGCCGTTGGGCAGGAAGTCCAAATCTCTAAGAACGGGTTACCATTGGCCTTCTCAGAAGGAACTAATGCGGTTGCAGGTGAAGACTCCGAAGGAACTTCATCTGCCATAGCAGGTTCCTCTGATGATAGAGAGTTGGTGAGTTTAATCCACATATTAGTGGTAAGTTCAGAGGGGTATTTTTATAAGTATGGCTTGGACCCTGATCGTGGAGGCGACTGTATATTGTTGAACCAGTATTCCCTTACAGAGAGTCAGTAAAGACGGCTTTTGTCTTCCAATTAAGCCACCTTTTATGACATGTTATTAATATATATTAATCAAAACGAGAATTACTTAGCAATATCCATTCACATACATAGGTTTGACTTGCTTTAAGTCGACCTGCATGATCAGATTTACCACATCTATGTTTTTCCGAGGTTTAAGGAATTTGTTCCGAAGATTATTTTTAATTCTTTTTTGACAAACACAAACAACCATTTGATTATCAAAATAAACGCCAGTGTTCTGCCATCTCAGCCACCTCTTAAAACCTACATTTAAGACTCTGAGGACCTGGTCCACCTTCATTTAACTTTTGTTTCGTTACTCAACTACTACGGTTGTCTCATTCTTCAGCAGCTTGTAAAGAAGCTCACTATCTGTTACCGTTGCCACCATGGTCTTTTTAGGGAAAAACGGGAGCAGCGCCAACCTGGGCAAACAGACGGCCCTCTTTGATATCAGAATCCAGGGTGTGGACCGTGATGTTCTTGTTATCAAAGGCTCTCCGAGCGATGCGAACTCTGTGCTACTCAGCGGAACGATTGTGCTTTCAGTATTGGAGCCTATGCATATCAAAAGGCTCAGCCTTAAGCTCTATTCCACCCTAAGACTCAAGTGGACAAATAAATTTGAAACTCAGAGAGGAACAATAATCAAGAGGCCATACCGTTACGAGAAGCGCATTTTTGAACATGATTGGGATAACTTTGAGATTCAGAACTATTTCTCTAATCTTTACGACAATTATAACGCAAACAGTCCAATGATGGCTTCCACAAGTGCCAATAGTTCTTCTTCCTCATTGAAATCGATTGGCGCCAAAAAATCTAAATCAGTTTCCAATTTGGTATCCTTCAGCTCTTCAGCAAGTCTTAACCAACAATCCCATCTCTTGGTGCAAGGAAACTATGAGTTCCCATTCAGTGCTATACTTCCTGGGTCCACCTTGGAGAGCGTTGAAGGTTTACCTGGTGCCAATGTTGTGTACAAACTCCAAGCTACAATTGAAAGAGGTAGATTCTCTAATGATTTGGTGGCCAAGAAGCATTTAAGAATTGTGAGAACGTTGACTCCTGATGCAGTTGAGCTATCGGAAACGATGGCTGTCGACAACACCTGGCCGAAGAAGGTTGAGTATACCATCAGCGTGCCTCAGAGGGCAATTGCAATTGGCTCATCTATTCCAATTAGTATGACACTAGTTCCTCTGGCCAAGGGGTTGAAGCTAGGAAATATCAAGATCACTTTGGTGGAGTTTTTCTCCTGCTCTGGTTCTGTTGGTCCTCCACATCAGGGCGACAGACCTATCGTTGAATTCAAGCCTGCAGAAAGTGAGAAAGATTTGAATGAAGATAGATGGGAGATCAATACACATGTCCAAGTCCCGCCAAGTTTAACAAGATGCACTCAAGATGTGGACATTCTTACGAATATCAAGGTGCGTCACAAGCTCAAATTCAACATCGGTCTTATCAATCCTGACGGACATACATCAGAATTAAGAGCTTCGTTGCCTATTATTCTCTTTATTTCACCGTTTGTGGCCCTAGGGGTCAAGAACTACGACAGAAAGGATTCAGTGGCAGATAATTCCATGTCAGCTTTTGCAGAAATTCCTTCAGATGGTGAAAATCAAGATTATGGTGATGATGATGAGGTTATATTTGCTCCCGACCCTGACTTCACACCTGCGATGGCCACTGCTGCCAACATGAACCACAATTCCGAAATTGAGAGAGAAGCACCTCCAAACTATGGAAACCATATTTACGACAGATTGTGGAACGAAATCAGAATTGATGATACCCCTGATGCGTCTCACTCTCAGACGCCTGATACTCAAACACCAGATGGCGCGCAGAATGCCGAAGCTCTGAACGTCAATAAATTAAGCGAAACCTTGAAAAGGCTGCGCCTGCAGAGACTGAATGAACAAAGTCAACTTTCTCTGGATTCAGTGACTTCTCAAACCTTACCAGGGTCATCCTGTGAATCAAGAGCTGCGTTTTCTGGGTTCACCATTGGTGGAGATGATGAAGACGATGAGGAAGAGCATGATGGCATCAGTTTCCAGGCCAAAGTCTATTCAAGACCTCCTGAAACTCCTGTAAACATCATTAATGATACAGATCATGACTATTTCTCTATCAATCCATCACAGGCTACTGCAGGTTCCCCGCCCCATGGTGGATTTTTAATGTCACCAGGCTACACGCCGGGATATAACCATATTTCCAGGGTTAATTCAGAATCCAACCTCTCATCATCGTTACCTACATCCAGGGATTGGAACTCCACCAACCTGCATCAAGTACCATCATACCAAGTTGCAATGAAATCACCAATGTTAGACGATTTTTCGCCAGCCTATGAACCTCCTGATGAGCTAGCACTACCAAAATCCATTCATTTCAAATCCTCATCACTGAATAATTCTAGAGAGCAGAGCACAGCATACTTGTCCAACCTAAGAGGTGGAGATATTCACGACAACAGTCTGAGGTCGAAGGCCTCCTCTAACAGTTCCTCACCAACCATGTCACGAAATCCCTCATCTACAAACATCAACAACGGCGCTTCAAATAATACCACTTCCAAATCACCAATGAAACCAAAATTCCTATCAACTTCCAACCCATCATTGTCTGGTTTCACACCGCTTTTATCATCACCACCAGTGAGACTAGGAAACAATTCGACCGAAACAACTAGCTCTACTGGCCGTGTGCATCTGAGCAATATGAGTAATCATAGCAGATCAAGCTCGTTTGTGAATTTGATGGGGAATATCATGCACAAGAAAGATAAATCCCAGAGATAATAGATTATGTATTTCCTTAGAATTAGCGTTTAGGAAAGTATTCAAATTGAGACAGCCTTATGCGGTTATGGTCAATGGTCAATGCTCCAATGGTATCTTTGTTGTAAGATAATTTACATAATACATTAGTAATACAATGACACATCCACACACCAATGAGTCTCCTACGTGAAAGGACTGCACCGATAAAACATACATAGATCTCCTCATAATATCTCAAAAGACCGAACTTATGTTCAGAGACAGAACAAACCTTTATCTTTCCTACAGACGGACTTATCCACATCACAGCGATACCTTTGGAGCATCCTCGAGACTTGATGTTGATGAGGAGGAGAATCTAATGACACCTGGCAAAAGCCTTGACCTAAATCATGCTACATTACCGCCATCATTTATGGACACAGCCGAAGAGTTAGATGAAATCATAATTGAAATTAATAAGAATCTTGACAAGCTGAGTGGGCTTTATAAGAAGAATCTGTTGCCTGGGTTCAATGACAGGTCAACAGATGAGGAGGAAATTGAAAAGTTAAACTTCACAATAACGAACTTTTTCTTCAAGTGTGATACTTTAGTGAAGAAATTTAGCCAAAATGGTTCTTCTTTAAAGAGAGATGATATTAATATCATTGACAACATGCAAAAGTCGTATGCTTTGAAGATTCAAAACTTGTCCTCTAATTTCAGAAAGTTGCAGAACAATTATATCAAATTCCTTAAGAAAGATGAGTTTGAAAAGACACCCAATAATCTTAAATTGACCAAAACTGAATCATCGTATAACCCAGCACTGGCTGAAGAAACTGAAGAGATGGAATCATATTCCAGAGAAGCAATTAAAGCATCGTCAACGATTCTCCAGCAGAGTGCAAGTATAAATGACGCTATAATTCGTCAAAGAGAGCAAGAAATCACTAAATTGGCCCAAGGTGTGCTAGAAGTTTCAAGAATCTTCAAAGATATGCAAAATATGGTTATTGATCAAGGTACAATTCTTGATAGAATTGATTACAATATAGAAAATACAAAGATTGAGATCAAGCAGGCAAACAAAGAACTGCACAGAGCGACACATTATCAGAAAAGAACCCAAAAGTGTAAGATCATCTTTCTGTTGTCTTTAGTTGTTCTTTTACTTTTTATGGTTGTAATACTGAAACCACGAAAAAATGATGGTAGCTCAAATGCACCATCCAAGGGCGATAACGGACATAGTGATATTCCTGATAAAGACAAAACTCCAGTTGAACAGATTGCACCAGACAGTGAGCTAGTATCCTTTGCTGATGAGTTGAATGTTGAAAATTACCAATTAAATTTTCTGTGATTACAATCCTTCATAGGTCACAATTCATAAAGTACTTAAATAATGATACACAAAACAGCGACCAAAAAAGCAAATCGGAGTAAAACAGCATATGAAGTAATAATATCTAGAACGAATAAAGGGAGCTTCAAAATATGCTTTGGAATTGAAACAATCACGAAATGGTATTAAAAAAAGGGTATCACAAACAAGAACTAGTACAAATTTCATTGCGCTCTTGATTGATTTCGTAGAGTATAGGATACTAGCTCCAACCTAAGGAATTTTGAGTTGCCACAGGTTTGGAAATATGTGGGATGTAGTTATCCAGCTGAGACATTGTATGGCTATCATTAGAAGTGCTGTTGGTGGTGACACCAGCGCCATAGACGACCTCTTCATTCAGGCTTTCTCTAGATGAGGACCTCATCGATACGGTAGCACTGTCTAGCTTAATGCTTCTTCTGACAATGTAATATCTCGCACTTAGAACCATCAAGGAAATGTACATAGTGGCACCAACAACTGAACCGACCGCAATGCCAACAGTTCTACCTGTTGAGTCAGAAGACGATGTCTGGCCATTTATATCTGTTTGCGAGTAGTCCATAGAGCCGAAATTTGGACTAATTCCATCATTTGAGTCAGAAGAATCTGCAGAGGTCGATGCTTTAAGCTTCTCCAATAAACCAGTAATCGGAATAGAAGGATCAATCAGCTCTGATAATTGATCCAATGTACCATCGGGATTGTTGTAGATTTCGGAATTCAAATCCAACAACTTTTCTTGCAATTGGGCGACCGCATCTATTGGAAAGTAAACCTCAGCAACAGTAATAATGTAATCAACATTGGACGAAGTGAATGGGACCAACTGAACCACGGATATATTAGAGGCATTGTATTCTAGTGTAAACTCCAGGGTTGGTGGTAAAAACTCAAAGATTTGCGCACTCACAATGGAATTATTGACAATGAACGGATAGTCCCATGGTGACTTGAATCCGATTGTAATTAGTTGGTAATCATGAGGAACCTCTTCCGCAACACTTGGCGTAATTGCCTGTGGCAATGATGATGCCCTCACAGCTTGCGTGGTGGTAGTCGTTTCACTAGCCCTCGTTGGAACAACAATAGATGTTGGAAGCCAGTTCGAGGTAGTACTTGTGGTCAATGGGGCCTGTTCAGAAATCGTGCCAACGCCCTCTGGAATAGACGTAGATGGTACAAGCACAGTCTCCGTAACAGATGGGGATTGTTCGACGGATATGACTGATGGGTGCACAGGAACCAGTGATGTCTCTTCTGGAGACTGAGTAACACTCTCTGTTGGTGTTGATTTGACTGGAACAACGTTGTCGGACGAGGTGCTTGATATACTAGAAGTCAATGTGGATGACTCAAGAGCTGGAAGAGAACTTGATCCTGAAGATGCTTCCAAAGTGGTCGTTGGGGTGTCACTGGAAACTTCATGTGAAACAGTGATTGTTTGTTCCTGAGAAGATGAGTAAACTGGAGTTTCAATTGAAGATGAAGACTCTACAGTCTGCGCCTCCCCTTCATACGAAGTTGAAGGCACTGATGTTGGTGTGGTTGGCTCAACTGATACTGGGAGCTTAGAGCTTGAGGTTGGTGCACTTGATTCAAGAGGTGCAGGAGACTCAGAGCTTGAGATTGGTGCACTTGATTCAACAGGTGCAGGAGACTCAGAGCTTGAGATTGGTGCACTTGATTCAACAGGTGCAGGAGACTCAGAGCTTGAAGCTGGTGCACTTGATTCAACAGGTGCAGGAAACTCTGTGCTTGATTCAACAGGAGTCTTATAGAACGAATCTGAGTCGACTGGTGTTTTGATTTCAGAGGTTGGTGTGGCAGGTTCATTAACAGAGCTTGATGCAACAGGAGTTGGAATTATCGATGACGACTCAACATAGGTAGAGCTAGATTCCACTGGTTGCTGGTCTACAGAAGTAGATGTCGTTGATAGCTGTGCGATGAATGATGATAGTCGTGTGTCTGTGTTAGAGACCGCCTTGGTGGGAGAAGATGTAACTTCAGCGGAGAAGCTTGATAGTGAAGGCTGAACAATGGACGATATCGTTGATTTAGGAACCTCTATAGAGGCAGCCATTGTCTGACTAGTTAAAACAGTATTGACAGAAGATGAGCTCTTCTGAGTAACGACAGTCGAAGAAGGTAGAGAGACATTCTCAGGATTCACAGCAAGTCCAGATGTTGCGGCACTGGACGAAAACGAGCTAGATGTTTCTACCACCTCCTCCAAAGAAGTGCTTGAAGGGGAAACAACCACGAACGGTGTGGATTCATTGACTTCAGAACTGGTTTCTGCAGTGGAAGCAGTGGAAGTAGTGGAAGTTTGTACTGAAGTCATTGAGTAGGCGTCGCTTTCTGTTGCATCAGTCTCCTGCGCTAGCAAACTGCTCGTTTCATGGTCTTGTTCTCCTAATACTGATGATGTTGGCACAACAACACTTGGAGAAGCAGTGCTTGATTCGATATTACTAGAAGAGACCAGTGATGTTGATACAAAGCCAAATAATTCTGCGCTTGCAGATCCCAAAAGAGTGGTGGACGACACCACGGGATCTGAGCTGGTGGATCCCAAAAGGTTAGTGAATAGCTCCAAAGGGTCTGTGCTTGTAGATCCCAAAAGAGTGGTAGATGGCTCCACGGTTTCAGTTTCTGACGTGTATGCTGAAGACCAATCGTTCCCAAAAGAAGCGGTACCATTAATCACGGTATCAGCTCCTATGCCAAGCAATTGCTTGATGTCAAGTGGAGCAGCACTGACAACCTGTGCCACGAGTAGCAAGGCCACGATGTTCATAGCGTAGTTAAATAACACGTTGATAGACTTAACTCAATAGCCTGATAATCACAGATTTGTAACAATAAAAGCAAGAGAGCTCAGATTATGTGGAAGCTCGGATTCTGGAGATGCCAATAAGTTTTACCTGGCCCAATAATGAAAGACTGATAGTTGGATGAGGGATGAGCAAAGAGATGGTGGCACCGGAATGTGCGTGTGTAGGTAGGTAGGTCTTGTGCTTCAATGAGGAGTTTAGAGCAATCCTGATCCCGGGCGAAGAATGAAAGTGATTGATGGGAAGATACACTCGTGCTTGAGGATTAGTGTGTCGCGTCTGAAGTGTGAAACGAGTGGTCTGCTCGAATTGAAGCTGGCTCAGCGGTTGTCTTTAAAAGCAGAGAGGAAGATTTTTTTATAGGTGTTTTGCCAAAGAATTTTGCCTTGAACCTTTGGCAAAAAAGCGAAAAAGTAAAAGAAAGGCACACAAAAAAACCTAAAATGGAAGTTATCTCTTTTGGGTATTAACAAACAAAGCCTAATACACGTTTTATCTTAAAAGACAAACATCACCTAACTTTGTATGACAAATAGTCTATTAAATGTTGATGGTCCGTTTGGTGTCCCCGTATCTAGTATGTAATAGAGCCTGTTAAATCTATCTGTATCTTCCAATCGTTATTTTATTGTATGTATTCCAACTTGCACAACATCATTGGACCCATCCCACCAGACAGGGAATGGAACAAGGATCCAATTCAGGAAAAAGACTACCATTTAGAGTCTATATGCATTAACTCTGCTGCACTCACGTACATATGGCCATTTCGTGTCTTTCCGCTGTTGAGAGTGGAAGCAGTTTGCTTTTGCGCCATTTTTCGTTAATTCCCCAAGTCAAAGCTACTAGATCTGTGAGGTACACTGCGTCGAAATGCGTCAAATCTGCATGATAATTTTCGCCACTTGAAAAACAATACTATAGTACACTGGCTCTCAGCACCCTTTTCAGGGAAAAAAAAAACTAGGAAATATCACTTTAAATCCACTAACAAGAACTCAGTTAAGTTTCACGAAATTTGAAGCTATCTTGCACGGTTTAGGCGGTACATTCCACCTGTTTCATATCTGGTTCATCTTTCTGTCGCGACATCCTTTTTCGTTCGCGACTACGCGTTTGCATCGATTTCTCCTCTTTGTCAACTCAATACTATCAGGGTAACCGTATTCTTCTACCTATTTCTGTAGAGAGAAAGTAACAGTGAGCTCTGAGGAAACTTCTACTGCCAATTGTGTCTCGCCTGTTATCACGATCACTATCACTAAAAATGTTGTTTAAATTAATGCAGGTTACTTGTGCCGACAGTTCTATAATAAACGCTACTGTAACCATGGAAATAACTTGGTGTACACAGAACTTTATTTCTGATCTAAGTGAGAAGGGCCATGTCATTGTACTAACACTGAGTGTTGCTATAGAAAAAAGGGTGAAAGGTGCAACACGAATATGCGGAGACAGCCTAAAGGACTGAGTACGGTTGTGCTAACGGACGTCAACCTCTGGGGATCCCGAGCCTTCTTAATAGTCGTCGACCGTTTACACTATCTCATAGAGTCTCGAAACAGGCAATTTTCACGGAAGGAGAACAGTAAATACAATTGACATCTAGATTAAAATTCAAAAAGCAACACAGGACTTTTGTCACACACACACATACACACACACACAAACCTCATCCATCTTCAAGCATTTTGTAACACCACTATCAAGTTATTCGAAAGATTAATAAGATTACAAGCGCGGTCAAGCTCAGTAATGTTGTCTTATCGATTGCTCCTCTTACAAAATCGTGAATAATGTCGCTAAGATGATCGCTTGGTTGGCCTTTTTCAAGTATTGTTTCATCATTGATTTGCGTATTTGAAGATAAAGGTCAGGAAAACATTCTATAAAACTCCAAGAAGATCTTTCCAAATCGATTCGCTAATCTTCTCAGCGTCTTCATCAAATGTTTCTCTCAACTCCTCAATCAGTTTTCCCTTTGACTTCGTGTCTTGGATAACCATAATAATGTAATTTGTCAAATCCTCATCAGCAACACCTAATAAGTCCTCCAGATACGAATCAATCTTACTCCGGATGTCTGCAAGTGCCTTACTCAGTATCTCTTCAGACACATCAATATCAGTAACGATATCTCCAGAAACGTGTCCAGTCGCTGCCTCTGTCTCTGGCTTAGCTTTGAGACTAATATTGATGTTCTGTTGAACTGGTTCTGTATGAGTGGTGGCTGGTATCTCTTTACCCTCCTCCTCTCTGTCTTTCGCATCTTTCGCAGCTTCAGTTTCTCTCAGTACACCAGATGGTTTGAAAACACCCTTCTCATACTCCGGTCTCGTTATCTTATCCAACATAGATTCATAATTCCTTAAATTCTCAGCAAGTTCGACCAACTCCTTGTTATAGCGCTCGATGGCCCTTACTGTGGCTAGCTTTATTGTATAGTTCCTCATCATCGCAGTCTTCTCTCTTTGTTGTCTTAACTCTTCAAACTGTTCATCTGATAACCCGTTGTCTTCCTCTTCATCGTCGTCCTCATCACCCTCATCAACGTCCATAGTGGAGGAGCCGTCTCCCTTCTTAGAATTTTCAAACAGTTTACGTAACTGAGCTTTTGACCTCCTGATCTCTTCTTGTTTTTCCTTTATTCTCTTACGTTGCTCAATTTCAATAACCTTGAGTCTAAAGTCTTTGATATCCTTCTTCACTTGGGGCAAAACGTCAGCAGGAATATCTTTAAGCTGTGTTTCATCAATGGCGTAGTCAGAGCTGCCAGATTTTTCAGGTGTCTTGTCCCCGTTTGACTTTATTAAATTATTAACCTTTCCCTGTATGTCATCTGTGGGGACTTCAAGGTTTTCTTTGTCACCAAGAGCATCTTTCAAGTATTGCCGTAACCCTGAGCTAGGTGAGAACATCAATTCTCCATCAAAAATCTGAATCGTTTTCAATTTCAACAATTTATCAAGTCGCAAAGCGCTGTTTGCCTCATCCTTCAATAGTTTGAAGAACACAACCTTGTTATCCAGGTCATCCACATACGACCACTGGTAAACCGACTTAGGTAGAAGATTATCACTCTCATTGATTAAAAGATTCAACACCTGCTCTATCACCTGGTCAGCTAAATTCTTAAACCCGACAATCCCAACATTGAAAAGTTTCTCTGCAGGGTTTTTCAGTTCATACGATCCAAAATCGATATAGTTCGAGATCTTGTAATCTCTGATCTCAGTTGTGTTATCATTGTTGCTATCAGTTGGTCCGTTTTCTTTACTTTTTTGAGCATCTTTGTCACCAGGCTGACTTATCGCACTAGTAAAATCAACGAATTTTACCTTGTCTTGATAGATGGGTACTGCGCCAAACCTGTTCGGTATCACCACTGTCTCACCCTCAATTCTATGGTCAGCCAGAGATGTCAGTGACACAATGTGTTTCTTCGCCACAAGTGGGAATGGAGATACTGTGGTAATGTGGTTTTTGAACATTAATCGCTAGCTTTTATGCTGCACTTCTGCAAAATCCTTGCTGTTGTGCTCTTCTTTTTTTTCTTCATCAAGACTTTTTTTTAACAACCAAAGTTTGAACATCAAGTGAGAAATCACAAGCCAGATACTACAACTTCTTATAGACTACCATGAGTGCTTGTTTCAGATGATATCTCAAAATCCTAGCATTTATTATGTGTATAGTCAGAGCTAGTAAAAGAAGAACACGACAAACTGGAAGTCAATTGATGAAAACCCTGACATTGAATTAATGTTTGTTCAAAATAGTGCTTTTCATGCACTGCTAATCCCACTCTGGTTCTAAATCTTACACACCTAGTCTCCTTCAGTTTGGATCACTAACTTAGAGTAGTGGTACTTGAAACCTTTTATCAAACTTTGAACATTTTAGAATAAATATTGTCTGAAAGCTCCCCTACATCCTTGATAGTGGTCTGCTTTGATCTGACTCAGGCTTCTGATGCGATCTTATCTATGGTGAGAATACTAAGATCACTATTGAGTGAACTTAACCTGTAGGGTATGCTTTAGTAGCTGAAGCAAGAGCGCATCAGCTTCGGCCAGTCCTGACGATCTGCGGAATCGAATAATCTTAGGTCTCGTCGAAGCCTAAAACTTCCTCACCATACCACGTACACGCACAATCTTTAATTGTGGTTTGTGTCTGGAAATAGTTTTTAAAATATGAAAGGTACGAACTCGATCCTATTTAATCCTGTGTAGTTTATAAAAGATTTAAAAGATTCTTAACTGATTTGCTGGTCGGCCCAATAATAGTACCAGTCTGTCCTATTTATATCAATATTCATCCCCATACTCAGTAATAAATAATAAATGATACCCTTATAATCATTCGAAGGTGATTCATTCGCTCTGGAATCATCATCTTCTTCGTCATTATCATAAATATAAGAATTTCAAAAAGGGTGTTTCTCGTCTTCCGCATGAAACTGAAAGTTGTCTCATTCTATAGTTCTAAAGATTTCTTAAGCCGACGTCAATGCCGACGGTAAAGTGTTTCCCTTACCGCTGATCTCATCAAATATTTTACGTAATATATGTAGCTTTAATTATTGACAATTATCAGTTTTGACATGATGGGAATCATTTAGTACATGTTGTGATGGCAGCACTCACATGGAAGGAATTCGCAGCTTGTGGCACATCTCTAGCGGCGTTAATTTGGGCATATGCATACTACAGAGAGCAAAAACAACATCAACTTACGCAGCTCCCTCCTCCTGTTGAAGGCGTGGAGGGACTGATTGGTAATACGCCTATGGTTCTCATCAAGTCCTTGACGAAGATAACTGGGAATAAAGTCTATGCGAAAATGGAATACCTCAACCCTGGTGGCTCAGCTAAAGATCGTGTGGCTCTAGCTATAATCAGGGATAAGGAGGAGAGTAACCAGTTGATGCCGGGCGATGTGATTTTTGAGGGCACATCAGGATCCACTGGTATCTCCATTGGTACAGTTGCAAATTCGTTGGGTTACAAAGCTGAAATTCACTTACCTGATGACACGTCACCAGATAAGCTAGCTTTATTTGGTACATTGGGCGTGGGCGTGAAGAAGGTCAAGCCTGCTTCTATCGTTGATCCGAGTCAATACGTTAACAGTGCGAAGAAAGCCAGCGAAGCTTTGAATGACAGTAAAGGTACCAAACAGAATGGTGTTTTTGCTGACCAGTTTGAGAATGACAGTAACTGGAAGATTCATTATAAGACTACAGGACCCGAGATTTACAGACAACTAAATGGGAAAGTTGACTTCTTTATAGCTGGTTGCGGCACTGGTGGTACAATTACAGGTGTTTCCAAATATCTTAAGGAGAAGATTTCAACTGTTGTGACTATTTTGGCTGATCCACAAGGTAGCGGATTTTACAACAGAGTAAAGTACGGTGTGATGTATACCAATGAAGAGAAAGAAGGAACAAGAAGAAGACATCAGGTGGATACGATAGTGGAAGGTATCGGTTTGAACAGAATCACACATAACTTTTCAATGGGTGAAGGATATATTGATGATGCTATCAAGGTTTTTGATGATCAAGCGATCAAGATGGCAAAATATTTGAGTGTCAACGACGGTTTATTTTTGGGTTCCTCAAGTGCTGTCAATGCAGTTGCTGTTTTGAAGCTATGGAAATCTATTGGTATGAAAGGCAAGAATATTGTCATCGTGGCCTGCGATTCAGGAACAAGACACTTGGGCAAGTTTTGGAAGGAAGCGCTCACAGTTCCTAACGATATTACTATTGAAGATATCTTGGGATAGTCATTCTTGACTGTACATACATGTTAACGAATGGCGGGTCACTACGACTCCATACTAGTAAAGTTCTTTCATCATTCATTCAGGTAAGGCTTTATGACATTGAATTCACCGTCGTAGATGGCTCAGGTGTTGAGACAATAGAACTTGCATCGTCTATAGCAGGGGAAGCTTCCCTGGAATCTGCTAACCCGCTTTCAGACCCTTTAATCAATGATTTATTGTTCATTTTAAACTGAATTTTCAAAGGTGGCTGACTAACATTAGCAGCTTCCTTCTTGAGTTTTGTAACAGAGGACTTGTTTCCCTCCCCCGTCCATGACTGGAATGTAATGGAATAGCCTGTGAATGACTGGATCTTCAAGGGTTTCTTGGTCCATTTCCTGACACCTTTTCCACTCTTATCAAGTTTGCGGTCCTCGAGTACTGCATTTCTACCAAAGCCACTCTTAGATGCTTGTGCTGCACTAGGCTGAGGCGTACCATTGCTTGGAGTCTCTGGTGTTGGAGAAGCTGCTTTTCTATTATTCGCATTGTTTGTGTTATTGGGTTTTGGAGCTAATAGTTTCTTGGACTCAGGCTCAAGTTTAATAGTTATTGAAGTTTTCTTTTTGCCAATAGGCTTGAGTGGGTACTTTTTTAGACGTGATGGTGATAGCTTAATAGTTACAAACCTAGAGGGCGACATTTTCTATAGTTGATTACCGCCTTTGAATGCGCAGTACCGTGATACCTTCTCAAGAAAAATGATATTCCACCGATTAAAGACGGGTAACCTTATATTTGGGTATATCAAAAAAAAAGTTATATTCACTTTGTCAACAAGACACAGAACCAGCATCCATAAAATTTTCGAAATGAAACCAAAGCAAACCTATCAAAAAATAGATAGCATAATAATATTTCCAAAGAATCAATATGACTCAATGCTAGAGTTACAAATTTCAGCCCCAAAATTAGAGGAAATTGCGAGAACGAACATCTTTTAAAGTGTTGGTATGCCTAGCTGTAGCAAATGCGATTCAGCTAACCTCTATTACTCCCAGCAGCCTCGCCAGACATATTGTCGTTTAGTAGGCCAAGTTTTTGAAAGATCTCGTACATCTTGGAGACTTTGTTAACGTCAATCTTGCATGCCTTTTGAGCATCAGTTTTCCTGAAGGTTTTGTATTTGTACAGCCTTCTTGCCTTTTCAGCAAAGAATCTTCGCTTAGTATCAGTGTAGACTTTAGGCGTGATTTTCAAAGCCTTGATGACAGGAATTTCCTTTTCATCAACTAGTTCTAAGCCTGACCTATCTTTTAGGGAACTTTCTTCGGAGGAAAAGCTTTTTAAAACAAAATCGATTTCATTTGAAGAGATTCTATTAAATGTTGACTCAAAATCAGGGATCTCAGTCATCAAAGAATTGTGGATATCTTGCACAGTCCCTTCTTCTAAAAATTGCTGTATAGAATGAAACTCTCTACCTGCTCGTGGCCTAAAAGATCTGTTATTTTCATAACATTCATCCGAGGATCTTGATCTCTTGGATCTTTTAAGGTAGTTGCCGGAGACATCTTGATTATACTTCTCTGATTGGATTCCATCAGTGCTTGCTAGACCCTTCTGTGAGTAATCACAGGAGTCTAACCGGCAAGAAGGGTCATCAACAAGGTAATATTCTACTGCAGTGATTGGTTTTGAAAATTGACTTGATTTCGGTTTGATTTTGATCATTACAGTTCTGGCCTTGTTAGGAGTACGATTGAAGCCATAACTTCTAATAAACCTCTTGATACGAGTACAGTCAGTATCGATTGGCAAGATGGTTAATAAAGGTGGTTCACTGTCACCTTTCTCAATGACATTGTTGTTAACAATGTTTGTGCCTACTATCTCCAAGAGTGCAGACCCTGTCATGCTTGCGGCTCTGTTCAGAAAGGATTTGGTTCCCTTTGACTCAGACGATATAGGAGGCGATTGTAAATGTTGTGAGGGTATCTCAACCAAGTTGTTTTCCAGCTTTTCTGGAGCTTCTTTCATTTTGAAAGATAATATCTTGATTTACTTGAAACTGTGGAAACTGCCTAATATTTTATGAAGCTTGCATGAAAAATGTGCTTAGGCGGGAGGCTAAACGCAGGAAGCGCGGGAGCTGAAGTCCTATAGCTGATTGCTGAGAATAAACGGCTCGCACTCCGAATGTAGATACGTGGTATAGCTGCTCTTACGACTGGGCTGGACTTTGTGGTTAGGAATTACAGAGATTCGCAGATTCGTTTCTTCTTTGTGACAGAAAAAGTGAAACAAACACCGTCTGGATGACGCGTAATTACGTAAAAACCTGTTGGGAAGTTGAATCTCACATGTCTCGAGCCCGAAATCATAATCCTTAATCTAATTTTCATTACCATAAATTTCTTTATACATACACAGCGGTAATAGTCATTAAAGAGAAATGTGCGCTGTTAGATCCCAAAATCACCCTGAACAAGCGCGTTACGAATACTTTTTTTGTCATTCTTGTTTGGGCGATGGTGTAACTTATTCATTGCAGTAGTTGGAGGAAGATTACTCAATGTAACATCACTGGCAGTTGCTTTCTGAGACGCTGGTGCATTCGGGCCTTTTAGAGGTGGTTGATAGTAGCCATGTGGTGGAGCGGGATACCAGGGGATGCCTTGAGGGGGATAACCCTGAGGAGGATAACCCTGAGGAGGATAACCCTGAGGAGGATAACCTTGAGGAGGATAGCCCTGAGGAGGATAGCCCTGAGGAGGATAGCCCTGAGGAGGATAACCTTGGGGAGGCATTGGATAGTTTGGATAACCCTGTGGAGGAGGGTAGAATCCTTGAGATTGTGGTGGTGGGTAACCGTTACGACCTGGCGAAACACGCCCTCTGTGGTTCGGAGAGGTGCCTCTTTGATCACTTTGAGGAGTTGAAGCTATTGGATAGGAATGTCCGGAAGGCCCAGAAGATGCTATAGAAGGAGAAGGCGAGGCTCCATGTGGAGTTTGATGTTGAGAAAGAGGTTGGCCATAGCCTTTCTGACCGTAAGGGGAAGCACGCCTTGGAGATAGGCTAGGATTTAGCGAATGAGATGGCATCTCTTTTCTTGGATCCACAGCAAGATAAGAGGCGTCTTCATTTGAAAGATTAGGACGTAAGCTATCTTTATTCAAGCTTGCTTGAAGAATGGGACTTCCCTCTCTTGACGATCCTATAAGGGGTTTAGATGATTGATGGGGATTTTGAAGCCCAGTTAGATGCGGATTGACATTGTTATGCATTCCAGGTGCTGCAGGGTATGATTCTTTTCTAGATCTTTGATTTTGAATTGATGGGCTCTTCTTTCTGTGATGATCTGAGTGACTAGCGGGGCTCTTTCGAGCATAAGCCGAGGGTGAACTAGGGTATTCATCCAAACTAGATCTTATCAATACAGAAGCATCCTGAAACTGCGGTGATTGGATAGAATCTGACGAATTTTGGGGACTTCCAATGTCGGCCATTGGCTTCTCACCAGTATTCTTGCGAGGGATCGCGGGAGGTCTATTCTGTGCAGCTGATGAAAAGGAATCGACTAATTGGCGACTATCAGAAACAGGCGCCAACAAGACAGGCTGAGATAATTGATCAAGTCTCCCTTGCAGATGTTGGTAAGAATCGATGCTTTTGCTAGACTCAGAAGATAACCGTGGCGATCCAAGCTTGGCCAATGGAGACCTCGGTGGAGATGGGACAGGAATAGAATATCCATCTGCGACAGAAAGAGAGGGAATAATGCTAGCATCAACCTCATCAAATTGGTTGCCTTCTGTGTCAAATTCGTTTTCCTCAACAATACCCGAGGGATTTTCTCTATTCCTTGATTCTTCAACACTATCTGATGATTTATGCCTCGTATGGTGGATGGATGGCTGTCTATAGGTATCAATGATGCTATCGGCATAATGAGCAGATGTAGGGCGAGAAAGATCTGCCTCTTCCTCTCGCTCATTATGATGTTCATCTCGGTAGATATCCTTACCATTGTCATGTGGAAGAGTATAAGAATCAGAAGTTCTCTGTATCACCTCGGCCACATAGTTGTCGACGTCATTGATCATTGAAGTCGCATGATAAACACTTTGGTCGGCACCATTCTGATCTCTAAGGTCATAAGGACTACCATTTCTGGAATGATTAATATCAATTGGATCATAAATGCTGGAGCTCGGATAGACACTTGATGCAATTCCACCAGCACTTGGCGGATGCACCGACCCGGAGCTAGAATAGGCTACTGGAGCTGTGGCTGGTGTGACTGAGCTCACTTCAGAAGGCGGCTTTCGTCTTGGCTTACCCATAGTACCATCAAGAGTTCCTGAAGTTGTAACAATTTGTGATAGTTCTGGCTTCAGGCGTTGAGGAGATTGTGCTAAAGTTAGATGATGATTCTGGGAAGGGGATGCAATCGGTTCATAGATTTGACTGTTGGGCCTTTGTCTTTGATCCTTCGAGAGTTGAGTTGGAATAGGCGCCCGAGTCTGATGATTTCCAACCCTTCCCTTAGATCCTCCGTTGTCATACAGTTTTGACTTCATTTGATTATTTTGGATTGAGAGATCATCAACCATCTGCCCTAACTCTTGGTACGGGCCATGATTATGCTGAGGTGAGTTCAATTCTTCAGTCGATGATTTGCTCGTGAATACAGTTGTCGATTGAATCGGATATGGATGGTGTATCGTAGCTTCCACCGATGTTGGCTTTGGTTTGTCAGATGACCAATAGTGGTATTCCTGATCCAGCTTCAAATTCTTCAAAAGTACCTTGTCATGCGCTGGTGGAGCCAACGATTTATACTGACCTTGTTCTGGCAAAACTCCATCTGATCGAGTTTGGGCAAAGTACTCTCGGGTTGGCGAATCTCCCAAACCAAAGCTATCCAAGGGAATAGAAAGCCTGTACTGCTCTCTCTCAATTGGTGGCAGTTCAACAGGTTCATAAGAAATAGAGGTTTCCCGTTGCTCTTGTGATTGTAGAGGGGTCGGAGGAAGTTTTTGTTGTTGTTGTTGCTTTTGAAATTTCTTCAAGAGAGTGGAAGAGGCAATACGCTGCTGGGAAACCTCACTATGAGATGGTATTGAAACTGGAGGAGATGTTACCTCTGGAGCAGGGACAGGGGGAAGATCTTGTTTTATTTTCGTCCTCTTTGTATTCTTCATGACTTTTGGTTGCGCTGGAGGTACATCTTCCAACATGGACTTGTACTGCGGTTGGATTGTTCTCATCACCTTAGGCCTCTCTGGTAGCAGCAGCCCACTTGATTTGAAATCCAATGTCACTTCCTCGATGATTACCCACTTTTTAAAACCATCAAACACAACCTCCAGTATCAGCGACCGCCCAAATATTCTCTTCTTGGTTAAAGGCTGCTCAAATGAGATACTCGATAACCATGCCCATATAAAGTAATCATCAATTGGAACACTAGAACTCAGCATGTCGGTCTTTACATCCCCGCTCTTCAAAGTATGCTGGTTTCGTTGTGGCCAACCTGGAGCCATCCTGGTCTGATCATTGACTTGACTTAGGGCATGTATGATTCTCTTGGACTCACTTGACAACTTGTTGATTACATTCCCATCATTCTTGCACAATGATTTCAATAGGGCAAAATCTTCCTTGACTTGGAACAGACTGGGATTATCAAACTTCAGAAACTTGGGTAACTTGTTCAGCATCTCAATAGGAGTATTCGAAAGTTTATTTGTTTTGATAGTGACCAGGGGAACTCCTACCAAGGTGGATGATTGGAAAGTGCTATCAGGAGGAGGGTACGAATTGCTCGCTAGGAGTGCCTGTAGAGTTCTTGGTAACTGTAGTTTAGTTGATTGATCATCAGGCAGCATAGCTCGCAGAAACGCCAGGTGTAAGTGAAACATAGCATCTGCTGCTGGCAGCCAATTTTGTAATCCTTCAACAAAGTTGCTCTGATCAGAGGGAGATGATGAAACACAATCGCCAGGAGGCGGTCCATGGAAGGCCCAAACTGCAGTCATCTTCGATATCTTGCGACCACTCATCTGATTTTCTTTAGCATTTGCGGCAAGTGATACAATCAGATCCAAAAAGTCATACACGATGGACGCATGCGCTGGCGAAGAGAGACATTGCGGCATGAATTCCAGAAAGGCTTTCTTCGGATAGTTTGACCTCTCTTCCATTTCTTTGAATGACAAATACGCATCCCAGCCAACAATCGAACCTTCGGGGAGACGTGCCCATAGATACTTCAAGGCCACTATTAGCGTAAATTCATTGGTCTGTTTGATGATGTGTTCCATTACGGAAGTCTTCACCAATTTGCGACCTGCTGGAATAACGGCCTCGAGAAACTGCGAGAGTCCGGTATCTGTGCATTTTGGTCTGAAAGCCAAAAGAAGTAAAGGAGTCTTTGTTCCCTTTGACTTGATTTCCTGTGTGATGAGGTGTATCAGTTCACGGAGATCAAACCTCGTAAACTGGTGCACAAAATCATCGTCCTGAGATGCCGCAGAAGCGGCCTCTGGTGTCTGTGGGAGGGACCGCGGCATAGGCAGAGACTTCTGCTGAGAAATACCTACGTCGCTGTTGTAGGGCATTTCTGGTGGCTAGGTGGGAATGTTTTAATAAGTTTCGGGTAGGGATCTGTTTATAGAAAGGATAAAGGATCTAAGCCGAGATCATCGGTTGAGTCGACACTTTTTTTCTGACAGTTTTTTTTGTTGGTCAACTACTTTCCCTGGCAGTCAACGCCAATGTTATCCAGCGTCAGAGGGATTAGCAGCAGTTTCATCACCAGAAGATTCGCCTCAACTACTAACACTCGCTTCATTCAAAGGCCAAATAAGTTTTCATCAACTGATCCGCAAGAAGCCTACAAAGCCAAACTACAAGCTAAAGCCAAGGAAGTTGGCGCTAAGGACATATCAGAATTGAAGGAGAAACTCAAGGACGATATTGAAAAGCACAAAAGGGAATTTGTCAACATCGATCCTTTGAAGGAACTTGAAGAGTACGAACGCAAGCAAGCTATGGAAGCACAAGAAAAGGCCAAATTGGTGGGGAAGGTTAGAGATCCTTTGGGCCCAGAATCTGCCACGAAGCCATATAAGACACTTAACTCTTTTGTGGATCTGGAGAAGGTGAACGAACTACCTGAAAAGGAATTACAGCTTATCTGGAAGGCCAGATTTGAGGGTAAAGAGAACACTCTTCTCTCTGTGATTCCAGCCACCGTCTTTGACAAGTTATATCAAAACGCCCGCGAGAACCCTATATTTGTTCTTCCACTGCCTCGCGAAAGTGATGGTGTTGAGCTTCATTATATTCAATGGGCTTTTGTTGGTCCAAATACCGTTCACTGCATGTTTACGACATTGTTGGAGTTCAAGACCCACAAAGAGTTTGCCAGACCACACACATCATTGATGTTCCACACTGAGTTGAAGGATTCTAAGGGACTTGTTCTCATGAATGGCACCGTCGAGAAGGAATCTTCGGTTGGTATTCAGGAGGCCCAATTACTGTTGTTGAATGTCCAGAGATTCTACGGTGCAATGGCTGACACAGAGGTGTCGAAGAGACGTTTACAGCTCTTGAGGGATTTTACCTCAGGTAATCCTAACTTCAGTGTTGATGCTCTTATTGCTGAGGCACAGTCTTTGGAAAATTAGATTGGTGCATATTCGTGTTTATAAAGTTTAACCTATATTGTCGATGTATAAATCTGTATGTATAATCAATAGTTCGGAAAAAAAAAGACCCAGATGGATCATTTTGTATTGGGGGAATTTCTAGCGAAATAGCAAGTCCACAGGTTGATCGTATCATGTCGGCTGGTCAGAAAGTCGCATATTTGGGCCCAGCAGGTACCTATACCCACCAAGCAAGTAGACCATTAGTTTTGACTCGTTGAAATCGCACCATGTTCAGTGACTAATATTACAGGCCACACTTCAACAATTTGGCAACTCACATATTGAACTGTTGCCTCAAAAGAGCATCAATGGTTAGTATTTGCCCTCTAGTCCATCTTTAAGAAGTGATTACTGATATATTCCAGACTGCTTCATTAGACTGAACGATGATGAAGTTGACTTTGCAGTTGTTCCTTTTGAAAACTCCACTAATGGACAAGTTACATTCACATACGACCTTTTACGTGATTGGTTGATCCCACCGAGTCCGAAACACAATGTGTCTAAATTCAGCGTCATTGCTGAACAGTTTGTCTCTATCCATCACTGTGTGTTATCTCATGCCAAAAATATCTCCGATGTATCCAAGATATACACTCATCCTCAGGCCTGGGGCCAGTGTTCCAAATGGTTGAATACAATCGGGAAAGATCTTGAGAAGATCGATTCTTCTTCTACTTCAAAAGCGGCTGAAATCGCTACTAACGAAGGCGAAACTGTCGCTGCCATTGCATCTGAGTATGCGTCAGAATTCCACAAGATTCCAATATTACAAAAGAACATTGAAAACGTGAAGGATAATACAACAAGATTCCTCATTATTAGCAAGAAGGAGATGGAGGCAATCCCTAGTACTCAGTATGTGACACTTTTAGCATTCACAGTGGAGCATAACGACGCAGGCGCTCTTGTCAAGGCATTAAATATCTTGAATGATCATGGGATCAACATGACAAGTATTACATCGCGACCATCTGGCATTAAAGCTTGGCAGTATGTATTCTTTATTGAATTCTGGGGCGAAGCAAAGAACGATGAAAACGTTCAAGCGGCAATTGCACAGTTCGAAGAGACTTGTTTGAGCAGTGTCGTTATTGGTACCTTCCCTAGAAATGAGAGGTACTTTGGTTAGAACGCTGAATAGATACCTCGTAAATGTACACATATTTATCAAGTACACCAAGTGTAGGGACATCATGAAGAAAACATCAAATAACAACCAGCAACGTATAGAAATGAACTAAAAAAACCCGAATAACATTAAAACATAAGGAACTCACCATTTTATCAATTCCTCTAATTACCATACTTGTGGTACTGCCATTCTCTGTTATCCAATGGACAAACATTACGTGTCTTTAGCCAGCGTGAGATACAGTGCATGTGGAAAGCATGATTACAAGCACCCCATGCTGTGGTACAGTCGTTGGCAGAGGTGCTCATAGAGTTAGGTTGGCATTCAATACATGGTTCCATGAGGTGGTTTCTGCAGATGGCACAAGACTCCACAACAATATCCCACGACCAAAAGGCAACAGCAGTCCATTTGCGCACTTCAAACTTCTTTTTCGAGGCCTTTGCCACTGGTTGTGGTTCTTCTTGTTGACCTATTCGGATGTCAGAATTCGAAACACTGTGAAAAGCGACTTTGGCAGTCTCAGGAGACTTATTGTACTTACCAGGCTGATCGATGTCCATCTCCTCACTCATAGTGGTTGTTTTTTGTCAGCGGACGGCAGTAAATGTTTTTGGTCTAGATTTGATTTTCCATTTTTCTGACAAAACGTTAATGCAAGAAGTAGAACAAAGTAATGATGATTACAGGGGTGTCATTATGAGAATTATATTATATCTAAGACTCCATCTATGGAACGACATCAGTTATATCAATGTCCATATTGTCGAAGCCCTTGTCGCCATTTTCATCGTCAGAGGTTTCCTCTGACTGTTCATCCACATACAGCTTCACTAAACCTTCAATATTCTTCTCAACCTCTTTGCATACCCTTTCGATTTCCGCAATTTCGCTCTGTTTCTGTTCAATTTGTGTTTCCATTAGTAGAATTAATGACTCTCTGCTCTGGTGTGGTCTGTATTCGTTTAGCAAGTGATGCATATTAATCAAGATCATGCGAATGTTGTCAACCTTGGTTGCAAACTGTTTAGGATCAACAGTCACTACGCTCACAACCTCAACAAAATTCAAGAGAAGTGACTTCAATAGTCTTTTAAGCTCTGATATGCGATGTTGAGCTTCCTTCTTGGTATCACTAGCTCGCGTAGGCGAAGTTGAATCACGATACAGCTTCGTAATACCTTGGTCCTCCAAACTGGGAATCCTTTCGTTGAACTGCCACACATTACCGAATGAACGATAGATTTCTCCTTCTGGTTGCTCAGGTGGTATGAGAAATCGGAGTTGCATGTCGTCTTCAGCTAGATCAGACTCTTTCAGGGTATCATTGGACCTCTTCCTCTTCAACTCTTTAAGTCTTGTAGTGTTCTCTGGTGTAAAAAAGCGGAGGAATGGCGGGGGAGGTGGGAATACAGATGATATTTCAGTTTCTTCTGTCATGAGTCAATTGGGGTAATTACTAGAATGGTACTGTGATTAGGAAGAACGAATTAATGCACAAATATTCTTCATGAATTTGAACGCAATTAAGAAAAAAAAACAAAAAAATGATTTCGCCCAGGATCGAACTGGGGACGTTCTGCGTGTTAAGCAGATGCCATGACCAACTAGACCACGAAACCATTTGTTGAACTTACAAGAATCAGTGAAGACCAAGTACAAAAGAAAATAAGTAGATGGAGGAATGGACTAGAAGATGAGCAATAAAGCGGATAATAAACCAGAATATTTTTGAACGCTGTTGAAGCATTATACTACAAAACAGGAGGAGCTGGATAGAAAACAGATGGAGATGGAGGTTAGCGAAAGTGAAAGCGGAAAAAGCGACTTTGAAAGGGAAAGAGAACAAGGACCCAGCAAACGAACAAGACGGATTAGTAAATAAAAGGATAAGAGCAGGAATATATAGTAACTCGAAAAGAAGGACAAGCAAATCTTACAAGTGTCATAACCTAGTTGGATAACCCATACGCCATTCGGCTAACTACTTACAGATAAATTAGAAAGTGACAACGATATTAGGGAAGAACATAGAAGCATTCGGATTAGCACATACAACAAAATCCACTTCATTATCAAGTTAATTGACGAAAATATAACCCTACTAATAGATCGGAACGATAAATTAGAAGACTATTTGAGAATTTGAACATTGATACTGATAGAAAGGTCCGGAAGTCAAGTATTAAACAGGTAGAGGGACATATAGGTAGCAAGTAATAAGAAGAATAATAAGAGCAGATATCACTAGTAGCTTCGATAAAAAATAAATAAGTCCCACAAGGACATGCCATTCGCCGTGCCACTTTCATGAAACCTTTCTTTGCTTCGTTCCTGTGCGGTGTAGAAGGTCGGCACATTTTTTCTGTTACTATGGTTAGCGTTAGTCTCAACCTATTTAAGGCAACCCTGCTTATGTGATCATATTGGAACTCCAACTCTTTTGAGGAAGATAGGGACCAAAAAAGTGGCATATTTGAAAAATAGAAGCGAGTTCAGCTCTTTAATCTTTCATTTAAAAAAGTACAAAAATGGACCTTACAGCCCCTTTTAAGTTCACTAATCTATTTGTTGCTGCGGTTTCTGTTATTGGTGGTGCTACTCAACTATTATCTGGAGTGTAAGTGGTTGCTTGTTCACATTTCTTTCCTTGGTGTCTCAAATGCTAACACACCATGTTCATAGACAGGAGTTTTTTCTTGGCCTCTACCTGATTGCTCTAGGTGCTGGTATAGGTACCTTAGAATTCTCTTCCCCTCCAGCTGCGCACACATACGCTTCGTTTGCTTTCTCCTTCCTTGGGAGAGGTGTTGTCTACTTCTTAATTGGTGTGTTGATCGCTCATGGCAATGCTCTTAGAATCATTTTAGGACTTCTTGTATCACTGGTGGGTCTTGCTTATGGTGTACTGGAGTTTGTTGAATCTATTGAGGCACCTGAAAATATGAAGGTAGACGGCCACCATGAGTTAGACGAAGACGACGTAATCTGAAAAGCAGTTCATGGATTCGGAGGCGCTAGTTATCAATTGAGAAAGCGCGAAGATTTGTATAAATTGGCATCCGTATGTGTTTCTTTTGGTGCATCAAATGTATTAATACGAACAATGTGAGTTTCTGAATCTCTTTTCAAACTTATTGACACAAAAATACCCGCCACCAAACTTGAATTCTTACAAGAACACTAGATAAAAATGCTTGTATTTTCCAACGGAACCAATGTGAACACGATCGCTAAGAACACACTTTCCTATTTCACATTGACTGTAATTGATGAACCTGTAAAAGACTGGGACCTCGAGAGAGTAAGAGGTATTTTTAGTCAGGTCACCACAAGATGCGGTGAAAAGAACAGTGTAGTAATAATTGATTTTGATAAGGGATTGACAGCAAACGAATTCAAGCACATATCGAGACTGTAAGTGTGAAATAATGGTAATGATGGTCAATATGCCCTCATATTAACGCGCCTATGCAGAATCATGGAGGAGACGCTAACAGCCACTGGAATGATTCGTCTCATTGTCAGTCCAACAGCAGCTAAATCATCTAAACAACCTCGAACAGCTCAGAACTTCATTCAATCCCTCTTCCAAAATGATAAATGTATGGCCCGAATGGTAAGAGAGTACAGCTCCGGTTACCATCAGATCACTAAAGACAAGGGTCAATTGATTGCGCTATTTTTGAAGTTTGTGGAGTCTCAAGGACTTGAAATGAACGAGCTAGAAATTATGAGTATTTTCAAAGAGTTCAGCAGCTTGAGACAAATTGCATTGGCCATGAGAAAATAAGAATGTCTTGAAACAGTTACTAAAGGAAGATCCACTCATATCAACTTGATACTGTGGCTGTCACTTTTCCGACTATTGTCACATGATATTACGATCCCGGAAGTTGAAAATGGCTAAAATGTCGGACCGATGATAAGTTGCACTTTACAAAATTGAGATACACAAGACAACGGAATCGTGTTTTCATCCATTAGGACTCTTTCTTCTAGAGATGACTAAAAGCAATGGATCGGACAACAATCCTATCGTTGAGAGATCTCGGCGTCTTCCTCTCCATGAGACTCTTTCCAGGAGTTCGTACTCACCGTCGCCACGTCCATCCGAGTCTATTGGAATCGACCCATTAACACCGACCCTTATTCATAGATGGAGTCATGATTATTCTATTCTATCAACTGCCGCATTCCCACAGAGAGGTCTTCTCTTCTGTGGTACACAGGATCACCGTATCCTTGTCTTTGACATGAACACTTATCAACGCAGGTTTGTTTTAACAGGACATACTGGGTCAGTTTTATGTTTGACTAAATCACAAGATGAGAAATTTCTTTTTAGTGGTGGTTCTGATTCTTTAGTCAAAGTTTGGGATGTTGAGACAATGAAAGAAACTCATACGATCTACTCTTTGGTTGATATCGGTGATATCTTCAGTCTGGTTTGGTCACAAACGTTAAATACGGTGTTCTTCGGTTGTCAAAATGCCTCCATTCTGTTTGTTCATTTGCTAGATACTGAACCTAAGAACGACCCATCATCCTTACCTTCCCACAGATTTGATAAGTTCTTTGATTCTAAGGGCCCAACAGGAGATGTTAGTTCGCATCAAAGGAGACTTAGCGTGCAATCACGACTGATCGAGGTTCCGTCCTCAAACATCCTGAGATATGCACACAACGGTTTTATATATGCAATGAAGATTCACGAGAATTATTTGATCACTGGGGGCGGTGATGGATTGGTAAAAGTCTGGGACTTATCAAAGAATATGAAACTGGTGAAGGAACTTGATAATGATGAAAGTGTTCTGTCGATCGCACTAAATGATTCCTTCTTGTACTGTGGGTTGACGAATGGGAAGTTAAAACTTTGGGACCTAAACACGTTTCAGCAATTGTTGGCCTTTCATTCTGATTTGAATGATCATGATGATGATATTTTGACCCTGGCTGCTACGAGGAACTATCTATTCAAGGGCTGTGTGGGCGGTATCACTAATTGGAAGTTTGGATCGGATATAAAACACTCTTGGGATGCACATGATGGCTTAGTACTATCATCAGAGGTTGTCATAAGGAACGACAAAGTCCTCCTTATTACCGGTGGCAATGATTCTTCTGTTGCTATCTGGGATATTACCTTTGACCATGAATTGGATAATAGAAGAAGATCATCTGTTTCAGCTAATGTCAAATTGGACAATGATTCCTTGCTAGGTACATTGGGCGACTTGGTGGCTTTCAAAACAGTTTCTAAAAACCCAGAAAGCTACATTGATGATTCACGAAGATGTGCCGATTATTTGAAAAGATTGATCAAGAAGTTTGGTGGTGAGTCAGATCTTATCCCCGTAGAGGATGGAAATCCTATTGTATATGGCTCTTTTAGGAGCCAGAAGTCTGATGCCCCAAGGGTTTTGTGGTACGGCCATTATGATATTATTGAAGCTAATGACAGGTGTGGTTGGAAATCTGATCCATACAAAATGACAGCAAATGATGGTTATTTGTACGCTAGAGGTGTCAGTGATAACAAGGGTCCAATTCTGGCCTCCATCTACGCAGTGGCAGAGTTATACCAGCAGGAGGAGTTACAATGTGATATTGTGTTCTTGATCGAAGGTGAGGAGGAATGTGGTTCGTTTGGCTTTCAGGAGACAATAACGCAAAACTCTAAGATTATTGGTAATATTGACTGGATTCTCCTGAGTAATTCTTATTGGCTTGATGAGAGCACGCCATGCTTGAACTATGGATTGAGGGGCGTTATCAGTGCTTCTGTTTCTGTGTTGAGTGATAGACCAGACAGACATTCTGGGGTGGATGGTGGTGTTGCTCGTGAGCCAACAATTGACTTGATTAGACTTTTATCCAAGTTGACTGATGATGATGGAAAAGTGAGTATCCCTAACTTTTATGAACCTATTTTACCACTGAGCCCCGAAGAGGAAAAGCTATATGACGATATTATCTGCACCATTTCTAGCGACCCTAGTATCAAGAAGAGCACTTTGCTGGCAAGATGGAAGTTTCCATCTCTATCAGTGCACAAAATCGACGTATCTGGTCCTAAGAACAATACCGTCATTCCCAAATCATCTAAAGCTTCAGTTTCGATAAGAATTGTACCAGAACAAGATATTGAGGAGATCAAGGAGACCTTTTTGAACTACCTTACTGAAGGTTTTCAAAAGTTTAATAGTGAGAACCATCTAGAGATCAAGTTCATCCACGAAGCAGATGCCTGGATTGGTGATCCTTCTAATGCGGTTTATCAGATTCTGCAGAGTGAAGTATATAAAGAATGGGGAATCAAACCTCTGTTCATTAGAGAGGGTGGCTCAATTCCAAGTGTAAGATTTTTGGAGAAGACATTCAACGCTCAGGCCGCACAGATCCCATGTGGACAATCCACAGACAACGCCCACCTTAACAATGAAAAGTTGAGGGTCACAAACTTGTACAAACTGAGAAGCATTTTGAAGAGCACATTCCAACAGCTACCAAAAAGAAATTAGGAGAACATTTCCTATTTATTAGGTTTCATATGGTAAAAGTCATACCAACAAGTAAATCATCATAATGGTGGAATGACCTGCCCTTCATGTAGTTTATAATAAGGTTCAGCTTTATAATCCAGTGTCTCTTTCCAAATTGAGTTTCCCAACCAGTTAACGTAGACTCCTCTATACTGGTAACCAAGAAATATCATAACAACAGCTAATGCCACACCTGTTTCTATGGATGCACCAAGCACCAATCCCTTGGACTTATACCAACTTGGCCAAACCTTTCTAAGGTATAACAAGAACGTAGAGGCGACAAAGTATGTACCATAATTGTAAGGTGTTGATGGTGGAATACTTGTTGGCCCCGTAAAGAATACAGGGGAGTGAATTTGACCGTACCATTTCTTGGGGAATTTCCTAAACAAGTAAAATGTGATGAATGGAGTAATTCCACCAATCAAAAAGAACCACAGCAAAGGATTGTAGGGTTTGCCCATCGAGAATAGATGCATAGGAAGAGACCAAATGACGGATGCGTTATAAATGGTTCTTCCTCCAGCACAAATGAAGCCCTCTGCCTGGTTAGGGGAGCAAATGTCTGGAATATTTTTAGTCATCCAACTCTGAAGTCCAACAGTGGTTAGTCCAGAAATGAAGGTGGACCATATTTGCATCCAGAAAAGCAGACGTGGATCTATCTTGAGATATCTCCCCATTTTCAAATCCATGCTCATACTTAGTCCATGCCGCATCACAACATAACCGTAAATCTTGAACAAGAGGTTGGCCAACGGTTTATAAGGGAGTATATATCCACATACCATCTCAGTGATGACATTCAGTCCAACATTTTGGTTTGTGATGGCTTCAAGAATCCCTTGAGGAACGAAATTCACGACACTAATGCCAATGGCTATTACCAGAGCCCACCATGTGAATCCAGTGTCCCACACACACACAGTGATAAAGGAAAGGGCAAGGACAATGGCAAACAGGATAATATACCATGAGTTTGGTACCTCTTTGTACGAGCTCATTAACCTTTTGTGAATGTCATTGCCTCCATGATTAGCAGATTTAAGCTTGTTCCATAGGTCAGTGCCATGATAGAGATAAGTATGGGTGAAAATAGCAATTACTGCAGCAAAGTTCAATGAATAACTCAGTAGATACGAGAATGGGATGTAGATTGGAGAGTACTGTTTGTACTTCTCGTAACTTATTGTGAAGTCTTTGTTCAGAATTTTGGAGACGTTAAAATGCTGTTGTTTGTTATCAAAAGTGGAAGTAGAAATAACTGGAAGGTACTTTGCATTCCAGACATTGGTCCAATAAAGCCCCGATAACAAGAAGACAAAAAAGATAATTACAGATGCGTAGGTATTCAGAACGACCCAGAATGGTGTTACAAATACTGACCCTGACAAAGCTTGTGAGACCTGAGTGTAATCAAATGTCAGTGGAATTAAACCTAGCCCGCTTTTCACACCAAAGAGGAAATTTGCGACAAAGTTGTCCTTAAGCTGGGGATTCCACAGCAAAAAGTTGAAGTAAGAAAGACCAGTAAAAAGATAGCCTGGAACCCAGTACCATATAAATGACAAAACCATGGCCACTAGAAAAAAGTTATATCTTGAAATGCCTTGGGAAAGCTCATTCTTATTATTATGCAAAGTTTCAAACATGGCCACATTGATAAGTGTCTGGGGCCAAATCATTGCAGGGGGATCAACGAGAAAATTCTTAGTTAGTCCGGCAAGGCCATACCCTAGGGACTGCGTTGTCCAAACTAGTAAGAGTTGATACAGTGTTCCAAAATCTCTTTTGTAAAATTGATTCTGAGCAACAATAATCTCTGTAGCGTAAGGTGCAGTAGCTGTTAATGACACACAAATAGTCAAAATCCCGTGTTCCTTGATGGTGTAAGGTCCGGGGTTTAGATTGAAAAATGGATGCGCAGCAAATCTAATGTCTGGTAGCCATCGCGCCAGTGCTTTACCAATCGGAAATGATATGATCTGGGCCACTAAGTAACTCACTTTCAAACTGGGATAACGAAGAGTAAAGAATTGATTGGTGCCTGCGAAGACGACGACAAACACAGTTGTGAGGAACCAAGTACGCCAGTGGTTGATCTGAACTGAAGGATCGTCATTAGCTGGAACGACTCGACGAACCTCAGGGTATGGAGAATTAGGCATCAGCGAAAAGTTTCCCTCCCAAATTGTGTCATCATCGAATTTCTGATCTTCTTCGATATCAGGTAGGAGTGGTGAATCCTCACGAGGAGGGACCTCAAAAGCTGCACGCATATTCTGATCTGCAAAAAGGCTGGATAACTTGACTGAATTTGCGGGAGCTTGCATGACAATATGACCATCATTAGACTTGAAACCTGATTTGTAAGGTTCTGTTCTTTAAACTTGATAACAAAAACTGTGGCTTGCCTGGCGATGAGATGACGAATTTGCTTACGTAAGAGCATATAGATTTTAGATCTCAAGCGTCTTTTCATTAGCAACCAGTGTGTTGTGGGGGACAAAGATGTCAGGCAACCTGATGGGATGAAACAGATAGTCTATAGAATCAACTATTTAAGTCTGGGCTCCGAATCAGATATAATAATTTTTATTGGTGTTTGCAAGTTATACACGAACTTACATCATGGTAAGGCCTAATGTAGCCATCAAACAAATTATCAACAATTTAGAAATAGGTTCACTGTAGTCCTTCACAGCAAACGAGCTATCTGAACCAGAGCTAGATGCAGTTGAGCTGGCAGTTTCAGCGGCACTAGAGGCAACATTAGTAGCGCTTTGATCACCAATGAAGCTGGAAGTGTCCGGGTCTTCCAAATCACGACCTGATGAAGTCCAATTCTTAGATACAAGAGAGGTCGCATCAGATTCAGTATAGGATCCATCCCAACAGTAATCTTGGAAGCATTGCTGACACTCCTCAGATTGGGTTTCATTGTTACGTTCTTGGGAACGACGAATAATGGCACATGCTACACACTTTGGCCAGTCTGGATCCATGGTCAAATTGTAGCGCGAGGCTACCTCAAAGCCATTTTGGATAATGGAGTCTCTTTCTTCGTTGCTGTAACTCATCTTGAAAGTAGATGTATTGGACCAGTATGTGTAAGGAGTGTTGGCAATGTATACAACCAATGGTGGGATTGTAGCCAATTCAGTCAAGTTGGAAGAGTCACAACCAAAGAAGGTTGGTCTTGTAGTCAAATTGTGGTTGATGAAGGTGTAAGCATTTGGAACATAAGGGAATGACGTACCGTTACCCTGTGGAGTGAATTGACGTTCGTATGTCTGAATTAACGATGCACCATCTGGCAGGGAGTCATTGGTATCTGCAGAATTGTCAAAGGCAAAAATAACATCGACATGGCGTTCAGGCTGAATCAAAGGTGCCAATGGGACGTTTTGTAAGTCTTCACCACCGTCAACTAAGAACAAATATTCACTCTCCACAATAGAATCGACTGCAGCGTATTCTGTCTTAAAGAATGGGTTTGGTTCGTAGATTGCAATATCATCCTGGTCCTCGTTGAGATCATTGAGGAAGTCTTCAATCAGATCGTAGAGGAAACCTGTTAGACCAGTAGTGTTAAGTTGTAGCAAGAATTGGTTGAACAAAGAAGACGAAGTACCCATCACAAAGCCTGCATTGTCAAAACCACCAATGCATACATCATGGTTGTTTGGGGTACCGTTGGTGACATTAGTACCCAGATACTTAATGTCTGTGAATGCAAAAAGGGACGGGTCCCAAGAGCCCATTTCGAATGGATTGAATTCAAAAACAGTAGAATTGGTGTTGATAATCAAAGTACCAGGATGACGACCGTTGGCGACACTGATAGGGAGTGGCATAGACCCATTCTGGAAGCCCTCATATTCTCTCACAGTAGAAAATAGTAAACCTGCTGCACCATCGTTGTCGTCTCCAAAGAACTGATAAGACAGTGATCTACCCCAGATATCAGTCAAACTGGTATTGAATCCAGCGTCACTCTTTGCTTCAATAGCTCTAGAAATCTCACGATTACGGCCAATGGTACTGAATATATTCCAACCCCCACTGGTCAAGATTGTATGTTCAAGGTCCCAGATTTCATCATTGGAAATGATATCCTCGACAGATGTCCAGTTATTAAGAGCTAAGGTACCTGTGAGCCAATTACCACCAGATAGACCGGCCAGGTAGGTCGTTGAGTCCAGCAAACCACCCAAACCATGCTGATTGGCACCATCGGTTCTGCTGTCTAGAGCACTGATCTGCCCAGCCCCGTTCAGCATTGCACGATATCCACCACCCGAGAACGCAAGACCAATATTGATCGAGGCATTGAGTCCATCAATGTACGCATCCGCGTCAAAGTCCTCCAAACCAGCATTGTCAAGGAACGTCTTTAATGCTGCATCCGTCTGCTCGTGTCGTTTTGAGAGCCAGTCCTCTTCGTCCTGAGACACTCTGTTGGCTGCACGAACGAAACTTGAAACTTCACCGTTGTTGCTAGGACAAGAGATGTTTCCAGGTGCATAGCCACCTGTAGGAGACCACGCAGAGACTGCAACTGCCAGTAATAGTGATACCGAGAAGTTAGTAAATCTCATTGGATAGGATTTCGGTTGCTACCTATTGCAAGAGTGCTGAAGGTCTCGAAGTGAGAGCAAGCAATAGGAAATTAAAAGAGGCGGATCAGACATGCAAGGCGGAGCAAGTGAATAGAAATGGTAGGGACACAACAAACGTTCCGATGCTACCATTTGAGCCGATAAAAGGCTCTAGAGGGTCGACTGGCGACAGTAAGATACTCATGGTCAGTGCTGAAGAATGGAGAGATAGAACAGAGACGGTTTGTCATACATCCATATATTAGCTAGGTTTGAGTAGGCGTTTCGAAGAGTACATAAAAAAGTGGAATGTGGCAGCCAGACCAAACATTAACACGCATCCCGCGATATCTGTGTATTGGTCCTAGGAGATCTCCGCACTGCGCTAGACTTTGGATGATACATGCGTCGCCTAACTCTGGCACTTCTGTCTGAATTGAGTTGCAAATGGAGCCCTGGATCTCCAGGACTTGGCTTTGTGAGTTTCAATATAGTCCAGTCTGGAGGAAGCATGGCTGTTCGTGGAAGTCTGAGGATACTGGATTCAGTAGTCACAGCATGTGAAGAAGCATGTATAGATGAGCCGACCATCAAATGAGTACGTTCAAATGGATGCGTAGTTGCAGGTGTTGAAGATGGTCGGTCATTATTTACTAGAGATCGGGTCTGTGGCTGCAATGGAGCATGGAAAAATTCATTTTCATGTGGTAAATGGTTTTGGACAGGCTGGCTCGGCGTTTCACGCGGCTGTTGGGTGGTGGCCTCGCGCTGCAATGGGAGGGTTTGATGTCCAGTTGGAGGAGTGGGTTCAGCTGTTTGGGCTTGTGCTTGTGCTTGAATAGGCGTCTTTGGCAAGACAGGGGCCCTACATAATGGACAGACTTGGGATCTTTCAAACCAGCTCTTTAAGCAGCCAATATGAATAATGTGACCACAATGTAGCTTCTTCGGAGTTAATCTGTCACCCTTCTTTATGTTATCCAGCGTCATATCATCACGGCAGATAATGCAGAGGATGTCACTCTGATCCAAGTCCACCTGTGTTGCATCATTAAGGCTCGAATCTAATTCTCTGGAGGCCTTCAGGTATGATCTGAATTCGACAACTTGATGAATGAGACGAAGAAGTCTGGAAAAGATGCTTTGGAACAAGTAAACTGGGAATCTGGTTGGGCCAATGAAGGTGAATAGAAGGAAGAAGTCAATCATTAGATTCGATGATGTGTGAACCAAATCCAAAACCTTTACAAAAACATCCTTACCCTCTAGAACTTCTTCGTCTGGGTGGCTTTCCAGGTAATAAATTTCATAAGTATTGAAAATAGTCTTGAACGCCAACAGAGTCAAATCCAAAAACAAGACGACAAATTGGAATCCAAAGGCAAAGTACACATCTGGGTTATTCCCAAAGGAATGGACGACACAGGAGTAAACAGACTTGAAATCAATAAAGAGAAACAACACCAAAGCAAACAAGTTACGGGACTTCAACACCTGTGTTATATTGGTGGTATTTTGGAACAGGTGATCAAACCGATCGTGCAAGATCCAGTGGAAGACCTTGACAAATTGCAGATAGAGAGATAACAGCACTGGAAGTGGCAGGAGATCATCCGAAAACATGGCAAGAGCAAGCAGTGAATTTATAATAGACATTCCTGAGTTCCTGTAAATGTGATCCACCTCTACCGCCCTCAGTGGACCAAACAGCAGATGCTGTAGGCCCTTTCCTAGAGCAATGCCCGCTGCGATAATCCAGTTCCACAGGATAAGCATGTGGAAGTCATCAGACAACTGCATCCCTACCGCATACCAGCTGGGACTTGCCATGACGATGGGTGTGAAGACAACAACAGGAAGGATGTTGCTAATCTCGGATGGTGGTTAGTACAATTTTGACACATGGAAACGACAAGTTACTCACGATGAAGTAAATGCCGAGCTGAGCATGAGTTGAGAGTTGCGGCATCTTTAATCTTTGATAAAGAGAATATTGGCTATTGTACGAGATCAGTAGAGTAATCTAAAGACAACGAGTTGCTGATTTCGAGGTAAACTGTGACACCGCGCATTGTTTGGGTGCGTGTTGTTAAGTTTGAGTATTCGCGAAAAGGGAGCAATGGGTCACTGTGAGGCTTTTTTGCTTCACGAGTTTAGTGCGAGAAGGTGAAAACAGGATCATCTCCGGTGGTTAAGAGCCACAATTGATGAATTTATACATAGAACTACATGAAATTAGAATAGAGCGATAAAAATAGTCTTTTGACACCACTTTTTGGGTCTTTTGAATCTAGTTAACTAACCTCCAGCAATTCCGAGGTAAGATTACAAACCCGGAACTCGTTAAGTCTGGTCTCCACGCTTTTCGGTCCGAGTGTTGGTGCTAACTGCGGAACATCTCGGCCCGTAATGAGAATCCCCTAATCCCCAGAATCCTATAAAGCTGCCTGTCTAGTCGTTTTCTTTCATAAAAAGCAATAGTTACATATCTATCGACAAAAAACTACAAAATGTCCACTGGTGCTACACTCATCGCCAAAACTCTCAAACAACTGGGCGTCACTACTGTCTTTGGGATTGTCGGCATCCCAATCGTGGAGGTTGGTGATGCTCTTATCAAAGAGGGAGTCAAGTTCATCACATTCAGAAATGAGCAAGCAGCCTCATATGCCGCTTCAGCTTATGGATATCTTACAGGTAAACCTGGAGTACTATTAGTAGTGGGAGGCCCTGGTGTGGTTCATGCCCTAGCTGGAGTTTTTAATTCAACAACCAACAGATGGCCGTTGCTCCTGCTCGCGGGATCATCCCCACTTGACGAGGTGTCTAAAGGTGCGTTCCAGGAGTTGGACCAGGTCAGTTTCATCGCCCCTCATTCTAAGCTGGCTTTGAAACCATTGCAATTCAATCAGTTAGTCGACTTTGTGAGCAAAGGTTACAGAACTTCAGTTACTGGAAAGGCAGGTGTAACTTACATTGATTTACCAGGAGATATCGTTGAAGCTTCAATTGACTCATACAGAGAGCAACAACTACTTTCCAATGTCCACCCGATTGAGCCACACCATATATTGAAATCAAGACCAGAACAATCGCAAATTGACAAAGCCGTCGCTGCAATCAGGTCAGCCCAATCACCGCTTGTAATTGTTGGCAAAGGTGCCGCATACGCCAACGCATCATCAGAAATTCGTGATTTGGTTCATTCGCACAAATTTGCTTTTTTACCTACTCCAATGGGTAAGGGTGTTGTCCCAGATGAAAACGATCTCAATGTCTCTTCTGCGAGATCAAAGGTTTTGGCTGAAGCAGACGTCATTATACTTCTTGGAGCCCGTTTGAACTGGATTTTGCACTTTGGAGATAGCCCAAGATTCAAGAATGGCGTTAAATTCATTCAGGTGGATAATCATGCTGAAGAAATCGGTTTCAATCATGCAGTTGCACTTGATCTAGGGTTGTTGGGTGATATCTCCCTTGTCACTGCTGAGTTGAATGCTGCGTTGGGTTCATACATCGCACCGCAAATCTCACAATCAACTATCACTAAGATAGAACAGAACAACGCTAACCTTGCACGGAAGGAAACTACACCGCAGGAACAGCTCAACTATAATATAACTTACAGACACATTCGTGACTTCATTGCGCCATTCAATGATAACGTGATCCTGATTAGTGAGGGCGCAAACACCATGGATGTGGCTCGTATCTCATTCCCACAATCCCAGCCACGTCAACGACTCGATGCAGGAACGAATGCTACTATGGGCATTGGCCTTGGATATGCTATTGCATCCAAGGCAGCATACCCAGATAAATACATTTTAGCAATTGAAGGAGACTCTGCCTTTGGCTTCTCTGGTTTAGAATTGGAGACTGCAGTTAGATCTAGTCTACCTATTATTGTCGTTGTGATGAATAATAGCGGCGTGTACCATGGAACTAATGATCAGATTAGAGCAGCTGGGGTCTTACCCTCCACTGCACTGTCGAAAGACACCAGATATGATTTATTGAGTGAGGCTCTTGGTGGGAAGGGGTATCTTGTTCGTGATGAAAAGGAATTGGACAGGGCGTTAAATGAAGCATTCGTTGGTGCTAAGAACGGTGAATCCAGTGTAATTAACGTCATCATCTCAAAAGGCGCCGAAAAAAAGATTGGATTTGGTTGGCAAAACAAGAAAGCGTCAAAACTTTGAAGAGCGGATCCTCAATACTATCTTGCTTCATAATGTATTAATGTTTGGTATAAACTGAGAACATATTTGTTCACATCACGAATCAAAAGCATCTGTGATATCATCTAGCCATTCGTCTAATTGATCCTTGAGATCATCACCAATATCATCCAAATCATCTGCAATATCATCCATTAAATCCTCAATTTTGTCCCACAATCCTTCTCCTTTCTCATTTGTTTCAGTGGCCTCTTTTTCAGTTGTAGTTTCATCTAGCTTTGCCTCTGTTGTCTTATTAGTATCTAGTATTTTATGCTCTTCTACTTCTGTCTCTTCAGTTAGTTCAGTACTTGTCGCGCCATTCTGAGGCTTCAAAGTGGTTGTATGTTTTTCAGGAGCGAAGAGAGCATCATAAGTTGAATCTACCTTCAAAATCCCACCAATATCGAACCCAACATTTGGATATCTTAGCTCATCTTTCCAGTAAACATCAATATGGTTCCTACCAAGAAAGTTAGCGGTCCCCTGGTTGAGAGAAGGCTTAATATTTAACATCTCGCAAAGAATCCCATATACTTCAATATTTTGAAATGGCTTCACTTTAAATACTTTGCCGTCTTCATCTGATTTACTGCTGAAGTATGGGCCTTGACCCAAAAATATGGCACGCATTAAAAGCTCATCATTGTCATAACCATGCACACCCTTTGGAGAGTATATACCACCCTTACGCTCCATATCGTCATGTGTAGTGATTGAGTAACCGACATCAGGGATTACCCATATTGGAGCAATACGGTCATAGAACTCTTTATTAGATGCTGTCTCTTCACCACCGAAATGGAAGTGAGAAGGAAGATCCTCACGAAGATAAATGCTGTATCCCTGATTCTCTTTGAAATTGGATTTGAGCTCATAAAAGACCTCTTCAACGCTGTGCTCAGGGTACGGTCTCAAACCGAACAATGGCCAGCCATCGACGTGTTGAATCTTTGTGGTATTAAGCAGTTCATCAAGATACACTAGCCTGTGCTCAGAAGTCGGTGCCATCCCATGGTCAGAAACAATCACAAGGTTAACGATGTCAGTCAGATTGCGGTTTTCGATAGCTGATAAGACATTTTGAATGAATGAATCCACATATTTTAGTCCATTCTCAAGTTCTGGACCTTTGATACCATACTTGTGACCCAAAGAATCAATAGTTGGCACATAAGCTAGTACCAACTCAGGCCTCTCTCTGATGTCTCTATCCAGCCACTCAGTGAGTCTCTTAATTTTAACCTCGAGAGTCTCGGTTCCATTGTACTTATCAACCTCAGTTGGATTTCCAGATGGAAAAATAACTTCACTTCCTGGAAACATGTGAATTGCAGACTTTACGCTTTGCAGTTCCGCAGTACTCCAAATCGGCTCACCCCCCCAAAATAGCGGATCAAGTGATTTCTCAGGAATGACATTGATGAACTGTTTCCCTAGCTTCGGTGAGAAGAATGTATTTCCAACAATGCCATGTGACTCTGGATGCAAACCAGTCGCGATACTCCAGTGATTCGGAAAAGTTGACGATGGGAAGGATGGCTTCATATATGGCGCACCATAACCTTCAGTGAAAATACGATGAAGTGCTGGTGTGAGTTGTTTGGAAATGTAGTGCGGGTGGAAGCCATCAAGTGATATAAGTATAGTTGTTGGGTAAAATGAGTCAGTACCATTAAACAGCAGTTGCTTTTTGAAGGTGTCCTTGCTAACTGTCTTCCTAGAAACAAAAACGGAAAGAATAATCACAACAATAAGCAGTGCAAAGAGTAGCGCATAAATACCGTAAATTTTGATTTTCTCCAGTATCTGTGAAAATAACCCTGAAGACTGTCTCCTGAGAATAAATTCGTCATCGCTCAAGTCAAACGAATCAATAGTGTCACCACGGTCTCGTAGTTCAATCCCACTAATTGCAATAGACTTAGGTACTCGTGAGTAATAACCGTTACCGCTCGTGAGCTTGATCAGAGATTTCCTCATCCTAGTAAATATTGAATCCTGTTGGAAAGCAAATGAACTATTGCCATGTTCAAAATCTTCCCTCAGTACATTGTGGTCCACCTCTGAGACCTGACTTAAATCACTATCATCTACATCTAGATCTGTAATGGGGACATCAACTGCATGACTCATCTCGTGCGTTGTGGAGGTGCTTGGGAAGACATGGAGCGCAGAAGGAAACAATCCTCATACTGGGAAATTTGAAGCTCTTCTTCTTAGTAAATACTTACCTAATCAACTTGTCACTCATAAACATCAGGACACCAAGTTCGATGTCTTCTGTAGGAACACACCCCACAACAAGCCTTCCCGCCATTACGTTAGCTCGCACTTGGAAATCATACCGTGAATCATGGCTCTGTGCCGTATTATGAATGTATCAAGTATGGATACTAATACAATGATGCTACGACTGTCAATGCGACTCCTACATATCAGAGCACCTACTCAACCACGAAATGTGAAATTGTTTGATACAAAAGCTCCTCGAAAGTCATCAATGTTGCCTCCCATACCTAATACGGACTTAATTGCATCATCTCTGCATAAAGACAAGGGCATTCCATTTAATATTGTCCGGGACGTTATCAATATCCCGAAATTCACTCGTCAACAGCAAGATGATTGCCATCAGGCATGGTTGGATTACTCACTGGTTCTTGACATCAACATCCTATATGACGAGGTGATCAAGTACGACAAAGCCAGTAAGTTCTGGATCAACTCTTTGAAAGTTGTGATGCAAACTCCTGAGCTTCTTCCTAAATTCCTGACTGTGCTACAAGACGGGTCGTTGGCAGATATTCTAGGAATCCCAACTAAGAGTTACACTGAGAAACTGATCTCGTTGTTGATTTACCACAGGAGGTTCAAGGAAGCCGATATTCTAATCAAAAGACTTTTGCAAGATAAAGAAGATATTGACTGGAAACTTCTTCACAGAGTTTGCATTTTAGTTGAGGGAAGAGAGCCGAGAAAGCTGCTCTCAAATGCATACCGCTCAACACCAAAAAAGAATACAGCCTATATCTCAATTATGTCATCACTTCGTTCTTTGAATATGAGTACCGTCACATTGAGTCAATGGAGCAATAGAATATTGGCGCTTGAAGGCATTTGTGATATCCAATCAGACTCTTTGAACATTGATCTGAAGTCAAAATTGGACACATTCAATCTCAAAGGATTTGAGTCCTGTCTTTACACATTGTTCACCTCAGAAAAACCTAAAAACTGGCTTAGTCCTAAAACTGCACTTTTAATTGCAAGATATATCACATCATTTCCTGAAAGGAAACAAGAGCCAATTTTTTTGGAGATACTTCAACAGTTCAAGGACCAATCATTTGGCCACCAGTTCTGGGGGCATTTATACAAACAGAGCAAACTCAGCGTAAAAGTACTTGAGCTCTATAGTGAAACACCTCAGAACCTGCAATCACAACATTTATTCGCATCATCCAAGGCCCAATACTTCGTCGAAAGGAACCAACAACATCAGTTCTGGAAGTTTATTGACTCTATTACTGGAGATGACCAAACCTTGCTAGCAGTTGCGCCAGAGATGTTAATTATGAAGGTCAGAAAGTCTGATAATTTGCATGAATCCTTTTCGCTGGTCAAGTCAATACTAGAGAGTTGTCAAGAATGGGAAAGGGATAAAGTGATCCAATCTTTTATTTTGGAAGTAACAGATGCTATTTTGACAAGAAAGCTCTTCCATCACGTGAAGATGCTGGATAGGTTTGAAGCGTATCTGAAGGATTCGTGTATGTGGTCAAGAAAGTCGGAGAACATGTTCCTCTACTCCGATCTGAAGGTTCTAAGACTACAAAATGCCAAGCAGAGACTAGACTTAATGTTTGAAGAGGATAAATCTGTTATCACAGCTTCGACATTGGACACTCTAGTGTCTGTTTTTTTTAAGCATACTAAGCTCTTGAAGAAAAGGGGTATAATTAAGCCTTCCGAGACCGGCGAGCCACTTGAATACGCTATTCTCCGTCTTATCTTCAAATGCCACTCACATTGCCCTATAGGTGGCTTCAAACCAATTACATGGGGCCGGATTCTCAATTATATTGTGAATAAGTTTCCGCTTGAGGAAACTAAACCTTTCATGATTCAAATTGCCCACATCATATCCCAGGAGAGACATCACGGCTCAAATATAGTTCATCTCAACAAGGGAAACCTTTCACATCCTATAAGAATTGCTTTTAGTGATCAACTTATCAGGAAGATTATACATCGTGGTTTCGTAGATCATCAACATGAGGACCCATGGATTGGATTCAGAATGGTACTTGAACTTGAGAAGAATGGTGTTTTTGTATTGGAAACAACAGTCAAAGGCCAGCTGATTAAGTTGTTGAAGATCAGTCATAATCTTCCAGGCGTAAAGACTAGGATCAGAAGTTATAAAGGTGTTGACTTATCGCGAGAAAGTGTCAGTGACGTTGAGGCCACTATCGGCATTTTGAACGAGATGTGGTCGAGAAACAGGTAAATAAAATTCATGGATATTGCTCTCTAATTATTTATTTATTTATTTTTTATTTATAGATCTTACTGTGTGCATTAGGAATATATTTATGACATATACCATCCTCCCTAAACTGTTGTAATACATCTTATTTATTTTTGAAGAAAGAATTATTCTTGAGGTCTGTTAAAGTAACAATTTTTGGGGTGATAGTTTTCTCTGCACCCTGATGATCAATGTTCAAATACCAGATGTGCTTTAACTGAAGAACATTTTCAACATACTCTAGAACTTTATCATAGTTCAACCCAACTTGGGCCATGCTATGACTATCATCACTCAAACAGAACCTGGAGTCACAGTGTTCAATTACTTCTCTAGCAATATCAAGCTTTGGATAAGGTGTGGTCCAGCCCTTTCTAATGGCAGCCCCATTTAGCTCTATTAGTCCACCATACGATTTTATGTATTTCAGGTTTCTGAAAACAAGTTCCCAGATCTCTGGCCATTGGCTCTTAAGATCGATGTCAAGTACCTTGAATCCAGTTAATTCATCGATATCGGTATCATCGATAAAGAGCCTGAGAAGATCGAAGTGACCCACAACCTCTGGCTGAACCTCACTCAACATTAGGAACTGCAATTCAAAATAATCCTTGAAAAGATTATACCAAGTATTGCCACATGCTTCCTTGGCTTTTAAGAGGAGTTCCCTATCAAAATCAATAGGTATTGACCTTACATAATGTACAGAACCGACGACAAGATCTAGCGGATATTGATTCCTCAATACTTTCGCATACTGGATGTGTTCAAGGTCAAGACCCTCAACTTCCATGCCAACTAGAAACTTTGTTGGTGTTCCCTTATCTCTATGCTCCCTCTGAAGAATACGTGCATGTTGGTAGTAGTTGTCAAATTTCTGAAACAATGTATCCACAGTATATTCCTGCTCTACTTCTTCAGGATATAGGAAGTGATTGTGTAGACGAGGCATGTGCTCAGTTAGACAGAAAGTGTCGAATTGAAGCTCAATTGCTCTATTAGTGATAGAATATAGGCTATCTGATGCATGAGCAACATAGTCTCCTGAATGAGAGTGGTGAGAGTGCATTGAATTGCCCTTTGAATAACAGAAGTACTTACCTTCCGGTGTGACTATGACTAAAAGAACGAAGCCCGAAGAAATCCGAACGTCTGTGTTCGGATGTTTGGAAATGGTACGGACCGCAATGTTGAGCAAACCACAAATTTTGATTTGCAAAAACTGCTTTTATCAAACGATAAACCTGCAGAGCCAGCCAGATCAACTGAAAAAACCTTATATTGAGCCTGATTGGATCGTAACAGCACCAATTGCTTCTAATAGTTAAAATCGCGTCTTTTTCAGCAACTCATTGACCCATTTGCTGTTTTCAAGTGAAGCTGAACTAATAGCTTTAGCGCCCCACGTTTGAAGAATAACACGAGCTTCTAATTGCCATTATGCCCCCAACACCATCGAAATTTCCTGGAAGCACACCTTTCAGAACGCCTACTAGTCCACAGCTGACTCCTCACCACAAACCTGGTTCCAGACAGACATCAATTGTGGAGCTTTTGTCAACGCCGCCTCCTTTGGAACACAACAATGATATCGTGGACTTGCCTCTTGATCACAATCAAGCCCCAAACATTCCAGAGGCTCTCCAAAGAAATCCATCTCAATCTTCCAACAGCTCCATGAGTACGAACGCTACTGTTATCAGAGATTGGCAAGATGTGAAGTTGTCCGAGCTTATTGAGTCTGCCAAGCTTGTGTTTATAAGATCCGATATTTCTGTTGAGGATGCTTTCAATGTCTTGACTACACACAACTTGACATCGCTTCCTGTTGAGGAATTTGAGAATGACCCAAACTGCTTAACTTTTGACTACACAGATTTGAATTCATACTTGTTGTTAGTGCTAGGAAAGATTCAAGTTTCTGAACAATCTCTTTCCTCCGTTTCATCGCTACAGAAGGATGAGGTGAAAACATTCATTCAAAGGGCAAAAAGAGGTGAACAAGTGCCAGTGAAGTTTATTATTCAGTTAACTCCAAGAAACCCTTTCTACAAGCTACCAGAAACAGAGACATTATCATCAGTGGTCGAGATTTTAGGAACAGGTGTACACAGAATAGCTATTGTCAATGAGTCAGGAACGAAGATTACTGGTATTCTATCTCAGAGAAGATTGATGAAATATTTTTGGGAGAATGCTAGAAGGTTTCCGTCACTTGAACCTCTTTTTCAATCAACCCTTGCAGACCTCGGAATTGGAAACTCCAAGGTGATATCGATCTATGGTGACGAACCACTGATCAATGCACTTGTCAAGATGAATTCAGAAAAGATCTCATCCATTGCTGTTGTGGACCATCACTTGAACTTGTTAGGAAATATTTCTGTCACTGATGTCAAACATGTCACCAAGTCATCACAATCCCCACTTCTCCACAAGTCGTGTCTTCACTTCATCTCCATAATTTTGAACCACAGAGGTATCGAAGATGGTAAAGACTCCTTTCCAATTTTCCATGTCTATCCAACCTCATCCTTGGGCCGCACAGTTGCAAAGCTTGTGGCGACAAAATCTCACAGATTATGGGTTGTCCAACCATACGCGTCGCAATCAATTCCATCTACATCTGCTGGATCCTCTATCCCAGAATCTCCACTACCACAATTGATTCCAGAATCTGAAGGGAGGGCAGGTAGATTAATTGGGGTTGTTTCACTAACTGATGTCCTGGGCTTGGTCGCTAGAAAACATGGAAAGTTCTACGTAGATCCAAACCAGGCGAGAAAGCAAAGAAGAAGGTCGAGCTCTAGCTCCAACCGATCATCAACGTCGTTGGAGCAATTCAGAAGATCAATCAGTGGAGCTTCTGATTTGAGATGAGCTATGTTATTCACATGTATTTCCAGGGGACATCAGTTTCTTCGTCTTTGTTGTCCATTTAACATTTATATATTTATACATAGCTTTTATTCCAAAGTCTACTTGTAGTGTCATGAATCGTCTAATTTTTTGAATGATTAGTATTTATCTTTTGCCAAATCGAGCTCTTGGATTGTGAGTTGGTTTGATAACCTTTTTTGGTCTCGGATTTGATTCGATCGTTTTTCTTTTTACTGACAAACTAGCTGCAACATTGTTCTCCTTATCTTCCATGTTAGCGACATTACGTTGATCAAAGCGCTGGCCGATCAGTTGGAACTTGGGTGGAGATCTGTTCAGATCACTATCGGTAGGAGCGGCAAGGGTTGTGAGACTTCTGGGAATGTCTAATGCTTGTCGTTGAGGTGTTTTCCCAGTGGGTAGTAACATCTGCTTGATCTCTTGCTGTTCAGACTCAATTTCTTTGATAATCTCAGTGTAGTCATTTACCTTAAGGTCAGTCTTACCTAAGCTCTCAATGACGTTATTAGACAAAAGCTCGCTCGAAGACTGTATTGTTGACTTAGTCCATTGAAGCATATCAATAAGCTGCGTATTGTATGAAGAAGTGGCCTCAAACTTACTTTCAATGGACTTCAATGAAGTCTGGTAATACAAAGCATTATCTATATTCTGGGAGAAATTGAGCGTCTCTTTAAGTTCCTTTTCAATAGTGGCCTTGGAATAACTGGTGAAGTCATTTGACTCTTTTAACTTGGAAAATATTTCTGACAGCTCCTTTTGATGCTTTTCTTTGAAGAGTAGATTTTCTTTATCCAAATTGTTCAAAATTTTAATACTAGAATGATCCCAAACGTTTTTCGCTGGATTCAAGTTTGATTGTTCGATTCCAACAACATCGCGTACAGTCGCCTTAATTTGCTTGCAGACTAATTCCTGTTGCTTCGAAGAGGAGGAGTTTAACAGATCCAAAACTTTGGCATAGGTCCCTTGCTGCTCAGCTTGTAACTGGTTGTAGGTGTGACTGATAGCATTTTCAACAATTTCTTGGTGGTTGTTGAATAGTTTCTCATTTATCATGATCTTGAGATTGTTGTTTTCCTGGGAAAGTTTTGTATACTCTTCATTTAAGTGGGTGACAAATGCATCAATTTTATCCATGGCTCTCAACTTTGTTTCAATATCTTCGAGTAGAATTGGCAACTTGGCCAAAATAGAGTTGCTGACTTTAAGACAGGTATCATTTATCAACTTCTGGTAGGATCTGGAGGCTGCCTGAAAATCTTCAACAATGTCCTTTAGCTCTTTTGACACATCAGCTGTGCGTTCGACCTTCAAGAAATCGATAATTTTTCGGACTGCTGGATTCATCCTATTATCAACCAAGTTTTTAATCGCATTTTTTGTTTGATGTTCATTATCAAGAAATGACTTGACATTGGAATTAATAGTGTTGATGACATTTTTGAATTTGGAGGATGAAGTCATCAAATCCTTTTCATTCTGTTTTTGAGTATCAATCTTATTGTGGAGGGTCTCAACTGTTGTATTAAGAGTGTTGATTAGGGTCAGATATTCAATATTCTGCAGCTCAACATTAGCTAACTTTCCTTTAAAGAAGTCATTTTGTTTTTTTAATTGTTCCTGCTTTCGGATGTTTTCTTGGATCTCAGTCTTGTATTCCTGAGCATCATTCATCAATTCTTCATAGTTGACATTGTCCATATAAATACCATCCTTAGATCTAGTTGCAGATAAGTCAGCTTTGACCTTGGTCAATTCAACAACAAGTTCTTTTAACATGATATCCCTAGATAAAGAAGAACCCAACTGGGGCTTATTTTGTATGCTTTTGGCCTTGTTAGCGTACTCAAGAGTACTCAATGTTTCATCATAATTAATTTTGGCAGGTGATATAGTGGCAATTAAGCAAGTCTTAGTTCTACCTCCCAACGAGTCTTGCAACAACCGTGTCAATTTGGACTCTCTGAAAGGAATGTGTGTTGTTTCGTTCTTATCAACCAACAGGTTTATCACTCGCCCAAGAGTCAACAAGCTTTGATTGATAGAGCCTGCCTCTTTAGCTCGCTGATTGAGGGCACCAGATCTGCTGATGTTCTCTGAACCAGCAAGATCCACCATGTTCATTTTAGAAATCCTGAACAACTCTCCATTATCCTTGTTTTGTCGGAAGAGATTCAAAGTGAAAATAGTATGGGATCTCGAAGAGACATCGTTCATCTTAGTAGCTGCAACTTGTCTTAGCTTTAGGCCCTTCTGTAACGTTCTCAACCCGTGTTTGGCATCTCGTAGGATAACCTCTTCCAAGTTTTGGATGTGGATTGCAGATTTGTAGGGTTGGGGAGACCTTGCGAGTAAGTTATTAACAGGAACGGTCTGCTTTTGATCAAATATTCTCAATTTTTTGATTTGATCATCACTTAGTAAGTCTTTCAACTCTTCGTTGTAGAGCTCCACGAACGAGCATTTCACAATGTAGTCACCGTCATTGTCGGAATCATTCAAAACCTCAAACAGTTTTAATAAGATGCGAGGAATGATACCTGCTTCATCACTCAGCTGTGTTCCATTACTAGTTGTGTCCCCAGTCATAGTATACGTCTTCCCTGAACTCGTCATTCCATAGACCAACAATGTGCAGTTGTAACCCCTCAAAAACTCATCAAACATAGGGCTGGCAACGCCTTTGAAGATGCTCTCTTGGTCGGCCATTGGACCATATACTTTGTTGAACTTGTACACTTTGGAATTTAATTGAGCTTGAACACCAATTTCGTCAGATGGGTTTAAAATAACGTCCTCTCCCTCTTCATGATCAACATGGACAACAACATTACTCTTTGAGTTGGTTTCTTTGGCGTTACGGCCTCTGCACCGTACAACAACCTGTATATTTTCATTTTCCTGACTCATATTCCCTAGAGCGAAGAGGTTTGTTCAATAACAATACCTTTCAAGTTTTTCTAAGTGGAGGACCGAAAAAGACCTTTAATGTTTACTTTGTTTACTTTTTTTTGTTTGTTTTGATTTTTTTTCACAAACGCGCTTGGATGCATCACGACTGATATCTAGGATAAAAAATTCAGCAACTACAAGAATCTTTAGGCAAATCATGTAATTTCGGATCAATAGTTCACAGTGTTGTAATGACCAACCTTTCTCAACAGTGTATCAACAGATTTCTTGTCTAGGTTAAGCTCAGTACAGATTGCATCGAAACTCCGCACCTCTTGTAGCAATTCAGTGATCTGTTCCAGCTGTTTTTTCTCGAGATCACTCAAGGTTTTCGATCTTGCTAACGATATGGAGGGGGTTCTTGCCACTGTTTCTTTTAAATTGAAGTTTCTTGAGAACAAATCATGGGCACCTTGGCTCTGATCCTTCTGTAATACTGCCTCAATGATTGGCACCGCTTGTATCCTGTATATCAATCCTCTCAGAACCCCAAATGTGATAAACCTTCTAATATCAATATACTTGAGGTCCTCTTGGTGATCCCTGTACCATTGCTTTAACGTCTGCCCTTGATGGAGTGATCTGTACAGAAAGAACAGCTTCGATTTTGAAGGCAGAATGACACTTTTCTTGTTGGTGTGAGATGAAGAGCCAAACAAAGAAACATAGGAAGTGCCATCGCGTTTCTTTGATGCGTCTGCTTTGGTTCTATTGATTTCAGGTTTTTTGGTGTCAGATTCATACGGTAGACTTCGGAAGGTTTCAGATGCTACCACATATGCTTGGCATTCCATGCTCATATGACTGTCCTTTAGAAACAAATCAATATCAGAAGTTGGTGCATAAATGTTGGAAAATTGGAAAATATCAGTTATGATGATACATTTATAGTGCATCAAATGTTGAATACAGTTCTTGACAACCCAGTAACCTGAGTTGGTCAAAATACTGATTCGTTTGACCGAGTTAATGCCATTGATATAAGGGAGAATTTTAAGCATGGTAGGGTCCCAGTTTACATCCACAAGACTTTGCAAGTTCACAGTGGAGATGGGAACATCCTCAGGGCTAATTCGTGGGGGAGGTGCCAGCACCGGTAGAAGTTTGATATCCACTGAATTGCCAGAATCAATAGGTATAAGGCATTCTGAATAATTGTTTAAGTCTTGGAATATCTGCTGTATCAGATCATGGATGGAGTGTAACTGAATGACATTTCCGCCTTTGTCTGTGATACCAATTGGAGTTGAGGAGATAGAGTCATTGTTGAGGTCATTAAGGATTTGATTGTAGACACTTGTGACTGCATTATTGAAATTTGATTCTAACGAGTGTGATCTTGTTGCGAGATTATCTTCCGAATCACCCACCGTAGTTGCGACATCAGTATTGTGTTTGAAGTACACATTTGCTTGTTCCTTTCTGGATAAGATCTGATACTGTTCTTCCAAATTCTTAAACATTCGACCTAAACGTCTGACAGAGGATTCATAGGGTATAGCATCATCGTTGTAGTTGAACACAAAGCAAAAGTTGAAAGTGAAGGAGTTTCGGGCATAGTGTGGCCCGCTTATCGACACGGGGTATCCCATGATCCTGTATTGGCCAATCTTTGTAATTACTAGACGGTCGCATAATGGAGCTTTGGGGATCACGTAATTCTTTACCAGGTCAAAGTCAAAAAGAGGCTCTGTAATTCCATAGTTGTTTGGGAACTCTTGATCATTATGAGGAACAATTGAGCCCAAGGGAACTTGATGAAGTACCTTCGTACCCTCTGTTGGATGGAAAACCGTGTAGAAGATAGCTTCAATTGGTGCGAATCCCTCAAAATCTGACATTATCTGCACTGGCCACTGAATCGCGCAATGTTGATTCTGTAAGAAAAACACCAAAAACACGAATAAAAAGTCGAAATTTCTGACATAATATCTGAGTCATTATTTCGGCTCCGTTTTCCCATTCACAGAATTTTCTGGCAAAAAAGGTCAGCGATTTAAAACCATTTTCAAAGCTCCCATCAATTTACTTTTTAGAGGCCAAACAAACACAATGTTGCGTACAACCCGTCCAACCGCTCGTAAGGCTGCTATCCAGCTAGCTAGAAATCTATCTCATAAGGAACTCAAGTTTGGAGTTGAGGGCCGTGCTGCCCTTTTGAAGGGTGTTGAGACACTTGCTGACGCTGTCTCTGTGACCTTGGGCCCAAAGGGTAGAAATGTCTTGATTGAGCAAGATTTTGGCTCCCCAAAGATCACCAAAGATGGTGTCACTGTTGCTCGTTCCATCACTTTGAAGGACAAGTTCGAGAACTTGGGTGCTAAGCTTTTACAAGAGGTTGCTTCTAAGACTAACGAGTCTGCCGGTGATGGTACTACTTCTGCCACTGTTTTGGGTAGAGCTATCTTCACTGAGTCTGTCAAAAACGTTGCAGCCGGTTGTAACCCTATGGACTTGAGAAGAGGTTCCCAAGCTGCTGTTGAGGCAGTTGTTGACTTCTTGCAAAAAAACAAAAAAGAGATCACAACTTCTGAAGAAATTGCCCAAGTTGCCACGATTTCCGCCAACGGTGACGCCCACATTGGTAAGCTGCTAGCTTCTGCCATGGAGAAGGTTGGTAAAGAAGGTGTCATCACTGTCAAAGAAGGTAAGACCTTGGAGGATGAGTTGGATGTGACTGAAGGGATGAGATTTGACAGAGGTTACATCTCCCCATACTTTGTCACCAACACCAAGAATGCTAAGGCTGAGTTGGAGAGACCATTGGTTTTTCTCTCTGAGAAGAAGGTTTCTCAATTGAATGATGTTTTGCCGGCTTTTGAGATTGCCGTCAAGTCCAGAAGACCGCTGTTGATCATTGCCGAGGATATTGATGGTGAGGCCCTTGCTGCCTGTATCTTGAACAAGATCAGAGGTCAAATTCAAGTTGCAGCCGTAAGAGCTCCAGGTTTCGGTGATAATAAGAAGAACACTTTGGGTGATATTGCTATTTTGACTGGTGGTACTGTTTTCAACGAGGAGTTGGACCTAAAGCCAGAAAACTGTACTCCGGAATTGCTAGGTTCTGCTGCTTCCATTACAATCTCCAAGGAAGATACAGTTATCTTGAACGGTGAGGGCTCCAAGGAGAACATTCAACAGAGAATTGAACAAATTAGAGGTTCTGTCTTGGATGAGCAAACTTCCTCTTACGAGAAGGAAAAGCTACAAGAACGTTTGGCCAAATTGTCTGGCGGTGTTGCTGTTATCAAGGTTGGTGGTGCTTCTGAGGTTGAGGTTGGTGAAAAGAAGGACCGTTACGACGATGCCTTGAACGCTACTCGTGCTGCTGTCGAGGAGGGCATCTTACCTGGTGGTGGTACTGCTTTGCTAAAGGCTTCTAGAATCTTGAAAGATGTTAAGGTTGACAACTTCGACCAAAAGTTGGGTGTTGATATCATCAGAAAAGCTATCACTAGGCCAGCCCGTAAGATTGTTGAGAATGCTGGTGAGGAAGGCTCTGTTGTTGTTGGTAGAATTATTGACGATTACGGTGATGATTTCAACAAGGGTTACGACTCTGCTAAAGGTGAATACACCGACATGATTGCTGCTGGTATTATTGATCCATTGAAGGTTGTTAGATCTGGTTTGGTTGATGCTTCTGGTGTCGCCTCCTTGTTGGCCACCACTGAGTGTGCTATTGTTGATGTCCCAGAGCCAGCTCCAGCCGCTGGTGGTGCTCCAATGGGTGGTATGGGTGGTATGGGTGGTATGTTCTAAGCAGCATACCAGGATGTACACCTGAAGTAACGAAAGAGTTTGTATATAGTGAGTGTCATGTATTTACGTAAAACTTTCAGTAGTGCTAGCTATTCAATTTGCCACATGTTACCCTGCCGTGGCGGATCTGAATCGACATTTTCTTATTCTAAAAGCGAAATTCCGGTTTTAACTTTGTAAACAAACAAAAATAAAAACACAACAACAAAACAACAACAAACAAACAATGTCAGGTAAAGTTCACGGCGGTAAGGGTAAGTCTGGTGCCAAAGACGGTGGATTGAGATCTCAGTCGCACTCAGCACGTGCTGGGTTGCAATTTCCAGTTGGTAGAGTCAAGAGATTTTTGAAGAAGAATGCTCAGTCGAAGATCAGAGTTGGGGCTAAAGCTGCCATCTATCTCACCGCAGTTCTTGAGTATTTGACTGCAGAAGTGTTGGAATTGGCTGGTAATGCAGCCAAGGACTTGAAGTTGAAGAGAATCACTCCAAGACACTTACAGTTGGCCATCAGAGGTGATGAGGAATTAGATACCTTGATCAAGGCCACCATTGCATACGGTGGTGTCTTGCCACACATCAATAAGGCTCTATTGTTGAAGGTGGAGAAGAAAAAGGCTGCAAAATAGATATCCATGAAGCCGAGGATCTGGTTTGGATTGGGTGTACATTATGAGGTTACGAAGGGGGCAATGGAGCCAGGTGATTTCTGTTCTTTTTTTCTTCTATTTCTCTATGCTTATTGAGAAGAGGGCGTTTTTTTATTATTGAGGTTGTATTAGCTTCTTGCTAGAAGTTATAGAAGCTTTGGCATGCCATTGCTCTCTGTTCTGGGGCGCCAAAAAGCTTTGTTTGGTTGATTTGGTTATTTTAGAGGCTGTAGGGTATTGAACAGGGGGCAATTATCTTCAAGTTACAAACCATATAAGTCTTGTGTATTTTAGTTTATGTATATTAAACCTGAAAGTGTGGGTAGATATGTCGTCTTCTTTTCATCTTCTCTAGTTCGTGGTCTGTATTTGTTTTTTTTTTCGTGAAGTGATCGCGTTTGTTTTGGTTTTTTAGATTTTGCGTAACCAGAGCAACAAATTCACAGGTCATCCCAACACACTTACAAACAGATCCGAATATTGTATTATACATTTCACACCGTCTATGTATAGGTATGAGTGTACAAAATGTTTATTTGTATCACTTCATTATGTTTCTCATGTTTTTCTCTTTGTCTCATCGTCTTTAACTGCCCCTACATCCGATGGAGGATGAGCTACAGTGGCGGGAAGAACCCTCTTGTCCAAGGCCTCAACCTTAGCTTTAAGCTCTTCAACTGTCTCAATCACTTTAATATCGTCTTCACCAACTTTTAGCACTAAAGGATTGTAGTTTCTTGGGGGAACATAGTCATCTAGTCTGACATTATATTCCTTCAACTTGGACTTTATGTAGTCAATCTCATACTGCAAAGTTCTGATATCATCAGCAACAGTTTCCCGCCTGTTTAGCTCCTTCTGTCTCTGTCTCCAAGACTCATACAGGATCAAGCCACCAGCTACACCAAAGATGAAGCTTTCAGAAAGGAACGTGGCACCGTTATCTATCGCCTTGGTCTCATTCAAGGGCCGCACCTTGGATGCGTGTTCAGATCCCATGAGACCCATCCGAAGGCGTACATCAAATTTATGGAGGCCCTGTGCCAAACCGATGCAGATTTTGCGAAATGATTCATGCTCTTTGGCCTGGGCTTTAAGTGTGTTCTGGGTGGCGATGTTAGTCAGACTTGGGCCAGGAAAAAAAAAGAACCAACAATACGATAGCAGCGGGAACATACAGCTATAGGTTTAGAGACTGTGCGCATGAGCAAAGACCCCAGTTTAAGGCCAATAGAGCTCATATTGTTGATAGTGGAACTTTCTTGACAGGTTAGTGTGAGTTTGTGCTGAAGCTTTTTTTTTTTACCATTCCGAGACCTGAACTTTATGGCTTCAAGGTATATAGTCTATGATTTGCACCATAGCCTGTAATAATTGGGCATTTGATGACTCCAATTGCTCACTATATGCTCTGTGAACCAAATCTTTTCGCAGATAATAGTTTTTCTACTTTTCCCGAGCAGCATCTTCAAAAAGTACTGACCTCATCTTCACGTATTCCACAAAAGGTGCTGCTATTGGCACATGATGATTAGTGTCACTACTAACCCTTCTAATTCATCAGCGAAGTATGCTCTCACCAAAATGGGCTTGACTTTTGCAGTGCATTGTATTCGCTCGAATTGCGTGCTAGTTGTACCATTATTTTGTTGTATAGGGTCACATACATTAGGCAGTCAAACAAATGAATGGTATTGATAACTGCGGTTTTCATGAAGTGGGCCGAGTTATGACTCTCTGGTAACCTTGAATTTGAAGAACTTCTCCCAGAACCTCATCTTTTACATGTGGGTGACGCAACTCAATGTTGAAACAGCTTGTGAATGCACAGTATCCTGCTGGAAAGGAAAATGAGCCTCTAATCCCTTACATTTATTGTGAACTAGCTATAGCAAGGCTGTATCAGTTGCCTATGTCTATAATAGACACGTAAGATGAATGAACTTTCAAAGTAATAAGTGTGCAGAGCAAACACGATAATTACACGATTATGTGAATCTGAGAGTAGAACCCAGCAAGAATTCTTCTGTGGATCATCTAGTTACTGGGTCACTTTTATATCCCACTTTATACAGGTACACAGACTATTCACAGGTCATGCTGCGCATTCACCACGAGCTCTACTGAAACTAACAACATCACGGACATTGTCCACACCACCCAGATAACACACCAGCCTTTCCATTCCCATACCAAAACCACCATGTGGCACTGTACCATTATCTCTGGTAGACAAGTACCATTCCATCTCTGAGGTGTTCATGCCAAGTCGTTCCATTTTCTGGCGCAGGGTTGGAGAGTGATCTCTTAGTGATCCACCAATCAATTCACCAATTTGAGGCAGAATTAAGTCAAAGCAGGCAACTGTAGAGTTATCGCGATTCGGTAGCATGTAGAATGGCTTCACTAATTCAGGATAATCGGTGATAAATAGAGGAGTATTTTGGAAATGTTCACCTGCGAGGTATTTCTCGTGCTCAGTTGCAAGACCATCCTCGTACTTAACAGGAATTTTGAAAGGTTTTCCAGATTTCTTCAAGATTTCAATCGCTTCACCATAACTCAAACTCTTCCACTCAGTATTGTAAAGAGTTTCCCATCTTGCTTGGAGTTTCTCCGGAGAAATCGCATTCTCCGAAGGCAACGACTTTAAGAAGTCCTCACCAGCACTTGTATTAATCAATCCAGCCACCACATGTTTGACCATCGCCTCTGTCAAATGAGCCAGTTGATGTACACTGTCAATAAAGGACACTTCTGCTTCAAGCATCCAAAACTCTGCCAAATGTCTGTTGGTGTCACTCGACTCAGCCCTGAACGTTGGACTCAAAGACCACACTCGGCCGAGGGATGCAGCAAGGACTTCCAGATGTAACTGTGTGGAAACAGTGAGATATACGTCTTTGGCAAAAAACTTTTCTCCTTCTGCCATCAGCGACTTAGACTCCACGGTGAATAGTTCACCTGCACCCTCACAATCAGAACTTGTAATCACTGGAGCTTGTACTTTAACAAATTCCTCTTGATCAAAGAAGCTGTGTAGCCTGGTATCAATTACGCCACGAAGCCTTAAAATAGCAGCCATGTAGCTTGTCTTCCATCTTAACGAGGTAAGCGACCGCAGATATGTTAATGAATGGAACTTCTTCTGTAGGGGATAATCATCAGGGACATCACCCAGAACTTCAACAGATCCTTGGGAGGCAGTGTTAAGTTCATATGCTTGTTCCTGCCCCCTTGAAGAAAGCCACTCACCAGTAAGACGCACACTTTGTCCTGTGCGGAGATGTTTGGCTTGATCAGGGGACAAGACGCACATTAGCTGGCGATGTGAGGAATTATCACTTAGGTCGAGGAAGGAGAGACGTTTGAGATGGCGGACTGAGCGAACGTATCCCGCGATGGTGACCGTACTGGATGGCGTTGGTGGTGTGCGAAGCAGCTGTGTAATGGTGGGAGGGAGCTTGAGAGGCATGTCTGTTAGTGTAGGAGTTTTGTGTTGATGTGGCCGATGTGATTCATACATATTGTTCGCTCTGAGATCATTTCTCGTTACCCGGCTAGAGAAGTGAGTTATCAGGAAGTATGGCTGTAAATAAATACATTTAATTTTTTGGTCCCAGTTCCCCCCAGCAGATCGCCCCTTTCCTCAATGTCATATAATGAATCTTTTTCTCAGGATTCAAATGAAAAGTGGTATAGTAGGACTATTTGACATCTGAGCATCACAATCTTGCACCAAGTAATGATCTCTATAACCATGCCGCACACACCTCTGGATTAGTTCACATTGTCCATCCCATCCTGTTCTTGAAACGATGAGGCATTCAAAATGATCTAATAGTTGTGTAATTTGGCCGGTTTGTAACAGTCAAGAATCTGCCATAAACTCTTCAACAGGAATAGTCTGGTGCATTTCAGAAGACAATGGTGTTTTTTGAGCAACTTTTTGGATCAGTCGAATCTTCCGAATACAGTTATCTCCGACCATGTCATGACTTTATTCTACAGGTTGTTAATCTGGCAGCTGTATACGTCGTGATCTCATTCTAGAGTGCTGATGCTGTGCAAAACTTATGGCTTGTTTGACAACGAATTTGGACATTTTTTTTTGAGTAATCAGTTGATCCCAAGAAAGATATTCTCAAGCTGCTTAGTCTATTTATTGTCAGTTACGCTGGGTTTAAGGCTTTCTGCCCAATTTTTCCAAATAGGCTAGTAATTTTATCACCTAGCTTCTAGCTCGATTATAACTTCCAGTGTTCAGCTTGTTCAGATTTTGCTTCACATCGTACTTTAGCACTGTGAGCTTTTCTTTCAGAGTGTTAACATCATCACTTCCCACAGTCTCATCTGGGAATCCATCAAAGTACTTCTCAAATGCGTGTTCATTCTGTGATATCAATACTTTGACTTTAGTAATCTCTTCAATGAAATCGGTAGCAGAAGCTTGAGCGTTGTTGATCTCCTTCTCCATATAGGACTTTTCTGTTGTAAGAGATTCTTTTTTTTTTGATTCAGCTTTAAATTGATCCTTAAGACTCCAAATGGTATTTTCTTCATTCTTTGCCTTTAATGACTGAATTTCAACCTTTTGTGTCTCGATATCCTGAGTTAGCTTGTCATTCTTACTACTGGTAATCTCCACCCGTTGCTTATAGTGGCTAAACTCCTCAATCAATTTGGCTTCATCTTGTTTCAAGAAATCCTTTTCATTGGACTCAAAGAACTCCAAGTTGGCAAAACACTGATCTTGCAAGTCCAGCTCAACACGCAAACAATTGAGATCCTGAATTAATTTGTGGGTCAAGGTGCTGTCATAGTTCGAATTGGTCTGTAAGATCCCGATCAAGTTGGACGAATTCAAAGGGTTGCTGTTGTAATCCTTGTTCAATCTCTTGGTCTCATAAAGAGATTTCTTGGATGTTTCAGTGCCTTTCTTCTCAAAGACAACTTCTGTCAAGAGCGACCGCTCCACATCACCTGCATCATACTTTTTAATTTCAGACAACTCAGGTAGGGGCCATGGGGATTGGAAGTCATGAAACCAAGGGGACAAGTATTTGAGGTCCTGGGCATAGATTGGTCTTAAATCAGGCGGCAGAACACCTACCCTGTCTCTCAGCACAACTGTGGCCGCAGTCACATCAACCAGATATTCTCTGGATCTATCACTGTAGAACTTGCGGAAGTAGTATGCAACGTGGTCTATAGAGTTTGCCGTGATGAAACGCAAAACGGGAGTTGTTGGAGTCTTTCTTAACGATTGGAGAAGATCAATCTTGCTAGTAATATCAAATGAAAAAACAAGATCAAATTTAGCTCCCAAGTCGTCATTAAATGTATTTTCTGCTAGGGTTGAGGACACAATATGAGTCGTCAGTGTTTTGACAATAGCTTGTTTTGTTGGCTTCGACGGATCCCTAATATATACACCTGCGTGTCTTCTAATATGACTTCTGACACCTAGTACCAAAGCCTCAATAAGATCTAGTGTTTGGCCAGGTCTGGCTACAACTGCAACATGAAACTCTGTGTCTTCCAGTAGGGTCAATACATCCTTTAGAACCTGGAATTTCCCACTTGTTAATGCAAGATTCAACGGAGTGTCCTTAGCGGTGAGATTCTTGGGGAAGTATTGCTCAATTAACAGACAGGGATGAGTTGCAACGAGTTGTGAATTGAGGTACAGCGTCTCAAGAGATTCCAGAAGTAACTGGTCCTTGTCATTTGTTTCAAAATACTTGAGGATGTCAGCATAATGCAGTGAGACGACCTGGTCAGTCAGCTGTTGCTGATACTCGCACATTGGCACAGGAAGACAATAGTCCCCAGATGTATTGGAGGTTGTCGTTAAAGCGACAATATGCGGCTCGGGAGTGGTGTCCAGGATCTTGGTGAGGTCCATTTGTACAATTAACGCTGAGATGGTTGATCTTATAGTCTGTTCTATAGTTTTAGTTTCCATCTTGGCAAGATACTGTGATCTTCAGGGGTTACCCGGTGCTATGTCCACTGAAATAGGAGACAATATTTCCTTGAAGTCCGAATTCTGCGGTTATTTTCTTATTCCAACATTTCAAGACTAGCCAAACGCGAAAAAAGAGAGGGAATGCCACCAAAGACTCCAAACAGTACTAGACACACAATGGCTGAATTATCGGCTGATGAACTGGCGTTGTATGACAGACAGCTCCGTGTCTGGGGCGCTGAGGGTCAGAACCGCATTAAGGCGGCCTCCATTCTCATGATTAACCTGAACGGTGTAGGAACTGAGATTGTTAAGAATTTAGTTCTTGCAGGCGTTGGATCCTTGGAAATCCAAGACTCCTGTGTGCTAAAGGAGGAAGATTTGTCATGTCAATTTTTCTCTACTGAAGACGATATTGGTGAGTTAAAGCTGAAGGCGGCAGAAACTCGTATTAGAGACTTGAACAATCGCGTGTCTTTGAGCATCAATACAGAGCCTTTGGATCTCCGAGACGTGCAGTACTTCAAGCAATTCAACCTTGTTATTGCCAATAACCTGGCAGGTCCTGATTTAGTGGAGTTAAATGAGATAACTCGTCAGTTGAGCATCACATTACACAGTACCACGACGCATGGACTGTATGGGTACATCTTTAATGATCTGCTGCTGGATGTGACAGCTTACACCAGAACAAAGATGCCTATCGCTAGAAAAGTTGGTCCAATATCAGCCAATAAAGAGATTACTTCTGTGGAGATCTTGGTTAATCAAGATGATAAACAGATTTATGAGAAGTTTACTGTTAAGTCCACATTCAAACGATTCACACAACTCAGAGATACCATGAGCTTAAGAAACCAGACCAAGAGACAGCGCAAAAATCTCTCACCATTCCTATCTACGTTCTTATCCCTGGCTCGGTTGCAAATTGCTGGTTTAGAAATCAATGCGGCATCACTTAAACAAGAGTCTGAAAAGCTGATAACTCAATGGGGGATAAACGATGTGGATGATCAAATCTACGAAGAACTTATCCAACAACTGGATACTGAAATCAGTCCTGTAGTAGCCATCTTGGGTGGCGCTCTGGCTCAGGATGTTATTAATTTTCTGTCCAAAAAGGAACAACCAATCAACAATTTTCTAATCTTGGATGGTCACACCTTTGCCATGCCAATCTATGAATTATGAATAGAAAATTTACAATGGTTGTTGTTAATATACACTCTTTTGTTTTTGTACACTATGTTTATTATACAAACTCTCAGCAACTCTTTAGTCTCAATTACCACCTCCAACAACAAGCTTCTGCAAATGCTCCATGAATTTTTGCATAGAAACATCATCGGTGAAGACCACAGCAGCACCGGTTGGCACATCTAAGTTATCTTGTGAGTAAGTGTTCGAAGGATTTAGTTTAGAATACAAGAATCTGGCCTGGGAGCCACCTTCTTCGGTATCGATGAATCTTGGTAACGGGAAACGATCCACTAACAACTCAGCAGCTTCGGCCTTTGGCTCATTCAAGAAGTCTCTAAATGAGGCATATTGTTCATCATCTTGGTAACCAGCCGCTCTCCACGCGGCAACAGTTTCACCGTGGTAAATCAAGATGTGGAAGAAGGTGTCCAGCAACAGAATCTTGTCTGGTTGAATGGAGACTGAGTCCAAAAGCACTGGGACTGGTTCTTCACCATCCATGGAGAAAGAAGTCAATGTAGGTTGGATCATAATTAGAGAGTTAGCTGTGTCTTCTCTTGTCAGTACGTGTCTGTAGAAGGCAGTCTCATCCGGAGAGTTGTTGAACACTTGTAAAAACTGTGATCTTCTAAGATAGTACATGAATTGTGGATAAAGAGAAAACATTGGTGACAATCTGAAACTGGTTGGATCATCCTTTCTGTAGTCAGCGTACTTGGAGCATAACTTAATCAACATTCTATCTATCCATCTTAAAATGTCTGCTGAGTCATCATCATCAGACTTGAAGACTGCAATGCGGGCCATCAAAACAGCTGCCGCTTCTTGGTCAAAAGAGTTGGCAATGTTCATGTCACCATCCTCAAGGAATGGGAGAATCTGCGTTGTGACTCTTGTTCTGTACGTTCCTGAGCTGTGTTGGTATGTCGTGACGTATTGAATGCATGCATTTGGAGAAGCAGCTTGGTTTGCAATCTCAAAGAACACCGCATATGAATGTATAGGAGAAAGAGCACCCATCTTCCATTGGTTAGTGCCACCAACACCGACTTCATTGTCAGCAATATTTGCCTGGCTGGTAATCTTGACAGGGGCAGCATGACCAATTAGACCTGCAACTTTCAAATCACGTGAGGTTTTAACACTCATCTTACCATTAAACGCCATGGAAAGGAAACCTTCGTCATCCTTACTGAACAATTTCAAAAATGACTGTTTGAAAATGGATGTGGTAAAGGAATCAGTTAGAAGCAGACAACCACCGGTCTTGTTAGAGAGGGATTGCATCTCGTTCACACCAACTTGATCATAGCAGCCTGCGAATATATCGATAGTGTGACTGTTCTGGGTTGCCCTATCAGCAAGGGACTCGTAGTACTTAACAGCCTTTTTGTAATGCTTGGCCGTGTCCTTATCAACTTCATTATGTGATCTGATTGGTTCTTTCAACTCATTACCCACAATCAAACCAGGTGCAGAAGTACCTGGACCAGCAGAGAAGAAGAGAATACGAGCGCCAAAGCCCGCAAATCTATGCTGCAGTAAGGAGATGGAAACAGCAAGAGCTGCACCTGGTGATCTGAGTGCTCTGTTACCAGACTTTACGACCCATTCGTCAATTTTTAGCTTTTCCAAAGTGTTGGTCAATTGGAACTCAACCTCCGCTAGTGGGCAGAAGAATTGGTCAAAGTTGCCACCAATCAGCTCCTTCACCTGGTCAAAAGAGTATTCTCTGTTACCTCTAAAGCTATAATTCTTTGGAATTGCACTTCTCAAATCGTGAACTTGAATTATTGAGCCAAAAGTGATGAGACCCACCACCGCATTAGGTGGCAGCAAACTTAACGAGATTACCAACGTCTCCTTCAACGCTTCAAAGTTTTCCTGATCCTGGCACAAATCAACCACAAATAAGAACACAGGGGGATTCTGTACAGGTCTACCTAAGACGTACTCAATTGTCTGTGAACCATCCTGCAATTCCAATGGCAGGTTATCTGGGGTGATTTGGGCATAATGTGCTGGCAGCTTGTTCTTACCGTGACATAGTGGACAAGACCATGAATAAGTTCTCATATCCAACTGACAGTAAGGATTCAAAACACCTTTACAACTGGTGTTAGCACAAGTAACTGGCTCATAGTTGGCAATCTTAAGATCTGGATTTACTTTCAAAGGCGTATAAAGGGAGCCGATCGGAACCACCATTCTGGTAGCCTCAGCCTTCGTCTTTGGAAGAGCGTTCCAAGAGAAACGAACACCGTTGAGTTCTTCGTTGGTTTCGAAATCCATCAGGTTTTCTTTTGGTATTGGGCGTTGGCGTGAAGCTTTTAGTTGTGATTCTGGTTGTTTTGATTTTTGGAAATTCCCGTGCGCTGTTCAAATGGTGTAAGGGTGTTTACAGTAATTCAAGGCTAACACGAGGAAAACCCTCTGCAAAGGGCCGTGGTACGGCTGCGATTAATACCTCTGCAGCGCACAAACCATCAACCTGCGATTACTCCTAATAAATACTAATATGGAACCTAGATCCATTGAAAGAGCTGGAAGTGCGGGTTTACTCGTTGATATGAAGAGCCAGTTTATCTTTACTTTAGAGCGTGTATATATATCTATCATTTCAAGGGTCTAATCTGTCCTTGTGACATATGCGCATATACTTAACGAGTTAATTACAAATTATCTTAAACCTGCCTGATCTAAAGAAATGGTCAATTTCTCCATACGCTTGGCATCAATCTCTTTCTGCTTCTTTTTATGATTAAGCTTACGCTTATCGTCATCATTGATGAGCTCCCCTTCATTATCCTCATCAAAATTGAAATTGGATGAGTAAGACTTTGTAGGCTTGTCTCTCACAATTCCGCTAATTTGTTCATTATTGGCCAAATGTGTATGAAGTCCCGATGAAAATACCCATTTCAACTGTATTAACCTGAAAAAGGCAAACCAGGATTTCACAGCCAATGATCTGGATTTACTCAACTTGATGTGACTCAAAGTGTCAGCCTCTGGATCGATGTCACTATCTACAGTGATGTCATCAGCTCTCTTCTTGGAACTGAGCTTCTTGATTCTTTGTTTCTTATCAGAGTAAAGTTCGACAGTGCTTAAAACATCTTTAAACAATGAGCGACCTTGTTTCTTGTCCTTTTTGGAAATGGTTTTACTAGAATTCTTGTAAAGTTCCTCCAACCTGGTTGTCAATTGGTACTTGTTTGCGAAAGGAAAGTCATAATCGTCAGTGGCAACGTAGTCAGATAGGTCCTCATTAATGTCATCACTGTAGTTGAAGATCTCAAACGCCAATCCAAATATCATTGCTACTGGCTTCAATACTTCTAAGTTCTCAGAATCTTCCAAAAGGTCAAACAAAGTTGGATCTAACAAGTTCTCTAGATACTCATTCAAAGTGGCGCTTTCAACTAATAAGGTTAACAATGCACCAATACCATATGATAATGCAGCAATGATTTTAGCATTCTCCTCCGCATCATTCGAATAGCCTAATAGTACACCATTCAAGAAGTCAACTTTACTCTCAACGCCAAATCCTCCCGAGCCGTCAAATATAGCCAAATTTATGGAACTGTAAGAATATATCAAATGCTGCTTGATGTTTGCTGGAATCTTTTCATCTTGAATATACTTTTCTAACAGGAAAAGAATGTTTAGAGATTTATCTTCAGAATACAAGACAGCGGACTCATCTAAATTGGCAATAAGAAAAGTGGCAATGACCCTGTTAAGAAGCAAAAACTCACTGGAACTGGTGTCCTTGCTGTTCTGGAAGTCCCTGAAAAGCAATAGAAGGTCTTGTTCATAATCATCTTCATCAGGGTAAATAGTGGCAAGTTCAGCAGTTTTGATGATCAAATGGTATAATTGGTTCAGGAGCAACTCACGATCGAGGGCGGTAACTTCTCTCAATGGTTTCTGTAAAGTCTTAATAATCTCCGGAATGGAGTTAAGTTTCACCTTCACTTTCTCCTCACCACTCTTCTCAGCGGCCACAGTCTGCTTGTCATTGTCATTGAGTAGCACGCTTAATCTGGCAGAGATAAGCTCATCAAGGTTGTCAAAATTGATTTCAGTGAGTAAGTCATTGTCCGAATTGGGGTCTCTCGATGGTGGACGAGAATTGCTTCTGGAGATGGGCTTCGATTTACTCTCGGGGCGGAAAATTGATCTTTGCATTGTAATGGAGGTTTGAAGAGTTCAAAGAAATGATTGCGGAATAACTTCTTCAAGTTTAATATTTATATCCTTTGGGGCAAGAAAAAACCTCCCCACAATGACGTGTATTTTTTGGGGATTGTCTGTGCTTCCCGAACACTGTAACGAAAAGCAAGCTATTTGCTGACTCAGCAATCATGTGATCATTTTTGTTGAACCCTTTGGCATTTTGGCAGAGAATTAAAACCAAAACAATACTGTAACAAAGCCCAGTGGACTTACCATCTTCAAGCTACAAGATCCTCAAAGTCCCAAATAATGTCTCAGAAGATATACTTTGTTTCTCTCATTTCAAGGGATGTATGCTGGCTTTGCTGTTTTATCTCCAATTTTTGATTCTAACGAAACTTTAACAGAACCGCCCCATCCATGTTCAACAAATCGCAGAATCCATTGATAGTAATCAACTGCTCAAGTACCATTTCCTGTCTAATATGGCATTGGATGTATTTGCGTCTGCTTCGTATGACACCCCAAAGAACACTGTGCAATTACTGTTTATGAAGGATCAGATCAATGTGTATGGGTATGAGACCAACACCAGTTTGAAGATTATAGTGGGAACAAACTATGAAATGAAGGCAGATACAACTCTATTTACCAGAATTCATAAGGTATATTTGAATCTTATAATAAATCCCTTCCAAACAGAAGAGCTCAAGATCAACGAAAAGTCATTTAGCGATAGGATTAATAAAATTGTGGAGAGTATATAGACACAAAAAACATCATCATTATATCATTATAGTCATTTATTAGCATCATATTTTATCTCAAGACAACGTTGGCATTTCTCAACTGTAAGTATTGTTGATCAACACCTTGCGGTATCGTTTTCACGACACTGTAAACCTCTAAATTGTGATACAAGAGATTGTTCGATGGCGATTTGTAATTGGCCTTCAACCCTGTGATATCACAGTACTTCTTCTGTGGTATAATACTTGGTGGGCTGTTTATGCTGTTGTAGAAGATTGCATCTGGTTTATACTTGTCTTCATTGTTCTTAATGAATCTTGCCTCGTCAATGTGTAACTGTTTAGAGGCTTTTACTCTCTTGTTACTTGCTTTAGACGCCGAATTTTTGAATGGAAGATGAACATTATTGAGCGCTGCAACTTCAAGAATATCGAATGACATTGTTTTTGTTGAAAGTGAGCTGCTTTAAGAAGTTTAGAAACCTCGCCCTGTGTTGAGTTATACAAGCCTGGCTGATACACCCATACACCCATACAGAGTCAGAAAGAGTCAACGTGGAAAACGAGTCAACTCCGAGTCAAGTTTTGCAGCTTTATCAATTTATGCCTCTAGGGACTTGCAAAAATTAGCTTAAAAGTACGAAAATGTGTCACTTTAATCTAGGCCCAGTCGGTGGACATCAATATATTCTCAACACTCCCAACGTACATCAACAGGCTCACACACTGTCACAAAGCATGGTTGTGACTGTTTTTTCTCACGCCAGCCAATCGGAAGGCTGCGCCATTTTCACCGATGCTCAAATGAGCCAGTAGGTTTATAAGCTTCCTGCCTAGTTTGAAGGAACCTAGGCGGAGCCGTGCGGATTCTTCCAACCGGCCTTTGAAGTGCGGCCACTAGTAGAATATGGTACGCCCACCTCGATAAGCGGCTCCTGTTTCCGTTTATGGTATATGTTCGGCACTTTTCTTTTTTCTGGTGACACACAAAACGTGAAACTTTTCGAAACTCTCTTCTCTTCTCAAGGAAGCCTCTTCAGTTCACAAAGACACCATGACTGTCGAAACTACACCGTACGTCTCCGCTTCCAACGACTTTAGATCAGACACCTTTACAACTCCAACTGAGTCCATGGTAAAGGCTGCGCTTACAGCGTCAGTCGGTGATTCTGTATACAACGAAGACGTGGATACTATTGCCCTCGAGAAGAAGGTTGCCAAACTGGCCGGTAAGCCAGCTGGATTGTACTGCGTCTCCGGTACATTATCCAATCAGATTGCCATCAGATCCCATCTTTTCCAACCACCATACTCCATCTTGTGTGATTACAGAGCCCATGTCTATACCCATGAGGCTGCAGGTTTGGCAATGTTATCCAATGCCATGGTAACCCCAGTCAGACCATCCAATGGTGACTATATGACGTTGGAGGATATAAAGCAGAATATTATTCCAGAGGATGGTGATATTCATGGTGCTCCAACTAAGTTGATTTCATTGGAGAATACGTTGCACGGTATCATTTACCCATACGAGGAGTTGTTGAGAATCAAGCAGTTCTGTATCGAGAATGGATACAAACTGCACTGTGATGGTGCCAGAATCTGGAATGCCTCTGTTGAAGCTGAAGTATCTATGGAAAAATATGGTGAGATCTTCGACTCTATCTCCATTTGTTTGTCTAAGTCCATTGGTGCTCCAATGGGTTCTGTGCTTGTTGGTGAGATCCCATTCATCAAGAAGTGCAACCATTTTAAGAAGCAATGTGGTGGTGGTATTAGACAATCCGGTATGATGGCTAAGATGGCTATGGTTGCCATTGACGAAACTCTCCCAAAGTTGAAATCCTCCCACGCTAAGGCCAAACAATTGGGTGACTTTTGCATTGAACATGGTATCATTTTGGAATCTCCAGTCGACACCAACTTTGTCTTCATTGACTTGAAGGCAAATTTCATTAAAGATGACACAATGATCAAGTTCGGTAACAAGCACGGGGTTAAGTTGATGGGTGGTCGTATCGCTTTCCACTACCAAATTACGGACGAGTCTTTGGAAAAGATCAAGCTTGCTGTGTCAGAAGCTTACGAATACTCCAAGGAGAACCCACACGTTCATGACGGTCCTTATAAGATGTACCGTTCCCCAACCCCAGTCAAATACTGAGTGCGTTTATGTGGGTATATATCAAAATGGCATTGAAGTACGATTAATGTGTTATGATTTGTTGCATTTTTTTTTCAAGGAAGGGTTTTACTATTTGTCTGGACAAGATTTATTTATTGCATTTGTTGGGATAATTCGAAGCTAGGACCAGCGAGGTTACATAAGTTGACAGTGACTGCACGATGCTCGCGTCACGATGTGGTTTGGTTATACGATTGCTGGATCACATTGAGTAACATATCAGTCTGGGGTTACGAATTGTATTGAATAATTACTTATTCAAGACAACAACACCGAATGAGGTTCCCTTACTTTTTTTTCTTTTTTTTGCAGATCTGATCTAATGAAGATTGAAGGTTAAAATGGATGTAGTTAACTCTGACTGGCGCTTTCTAGTGGGTTTTGCAATTTTCGCAAAATCGATAGACAAAATTTGATATTATAAAGAGAAATTCTTAAATCGTGAAGGATTCTACTCACCTACTGTTGGTATTAAAAGGCTGTAACAGATATACTGGCATTTTGTTAAGCGTTTCCGAAGTATGGATCAGTACTTCAAGTAGAACTTGGCAAGATGGATTAATATCTAAGAGGAGAAAAGCTGGTGAAAGTGGGTTATAGAGCTGACAAGCATATCTGAATACCATCTAATAAACCGAGGTAGAATATCAGTTACGATTATCATAAAACAAAGTCTACTTTGTATGAGGAGAAAGAGCTTTGACGTCCCGCCAGGGTTGACTGAATGAGCATATGTAGTCACACTTTATTCTTCGTTCTTCACACAGGTAATACACTAGAACTGGTTGAAGTTGTTCTAGAAGGCTGATTTGCAGTGCTAACAACATAGTGAGTTCCGCTCTAACTCTTACCAACTTGGATCTCATTGAAAGGCTGTAAATCCCTAAAGTGGCTTGGTTTCCGCTAAGACGGACCTAAATAGTATATAGGACACCCACACTTCAAAAATTCCTGAACTCCGCTTTTGTAGATTTTCCTTTGAGAGGGTTCGCCTTTATTGGTGAGATTGTTTGAAGAAGCACTTAAACTGCCCTGGGTGAACCCTGACAAAATGTGTCGTTTTGTATGAATTGAATTTGTTGTGATGTAAATTCCGGAGTATATTGCGTCGGTAGTTGAAGGCCTTAGAGATACAGAAGAGTCTGCCTAAAAGGATGTGAGAATTCATGATGAGGGTTCAAAAGCATGCCCAGGATAGCCCAGGGTGGTTATCCGCTACAGGTTACTGAAGAACCTTATATCTGATAGCTTCTTTATTTATGGTGACGGCATGGCCATTTGTGCAGGGTCCTGTTTAGGTTCTGGACCGTTTCTCTTTTTATTATTTGTTGCGAGGTAAGAATGAACTTGCCGTTGATGGAACGTCATACAATCACTGCTAATATACAAAGCTCTAATCATTAAACTAAACAAGCAGATAGATGAACTGAAACAATGCTGATCAATGCTGATATTAATCTCTAATTGTTTTTTGGTGTCGCTTTTTTTCAATGCGTGATATGATAAGTATGAAGCCGTCTATGATGATGGATCAAATGCAGCCAGGATTTTATCTTTATCCCTAGAGCCCATAGGATCAACATTGTAAGAATCAGATCCTGACCAATCCACTTTGCCTGGCTTGAATTTGTTGGTATCCGTATTTTTAAAGATATTAATCTTGTCATTCTCCCAATCCTGGGTCATATCCTCGAATCCTTCCTCCCAAATCTTGTTGTAAAACTTTTTAAGCTTGCTCTCTTCAATCTGTCTCGCCTCTTCTTTGGCCATCCACTCCATGTGCTTGATGTCATCAGATGATGGCTCATAGATATGCCAAATGACATAGTGTGGTAGGCCAACAACTGAGTAACCCATCTTTCTCGACAATTTACCAAACGCCTCTGTCTCTGCGTGCTTCTCAAACGAAAACGCAGGGAAGTGGGCCCCACTTCTAAATACCTTTGCTCTTGCCAAGATGGAAACACCACCAATACCGTCAAGTTCAATCTCCACTTCTGGGTCACCATACGGATCTCTCAAATAGGCCAAGTGTGGTCTCCAGGTAGCATACTCGGCATAACCCTCAACAATAACAGCATCTTCACCAAGTGTTTTCGCTAACTGGAGCCCTCCTTCACTCTCTTGCCATGAGTTTAAATCATACGGCTGTTGATTACCTAACCAGTCAGGTAAAGGTCTCCAGACATTAGGAACAATTACATCCTTACCGTGATGCATCAAGTCTTCCAAGATGGTAGGTGGGACAGTCTCGACATCTGCGTCTCTCCAGTAGACCCAGGAATGGTACGGCTTAATGGAGACAGACCATAGCCAGTTTCTTGCTCTCGCCATGAGTTTTCTTCTTGGACCCTGAGCTTCAAAACCATGTCTGTCACTGAAACCTTGACCAATACTCTGCCCAAAATCCTTTTCAAAAATCTCAATCGTGCCGAACTTTAAGGATTGATCTTTTCCATTCTGAATCTCACGTAGATGATCCTCCAGGACAGCCATTGTGTCGTCCGATGAGTCAGACACCAAAAAGGACAAGTCAATGAGGTGATGTGGATAAGTCAAGTTACGCATATGTGAGAAAAACATAGGTAGATGCGGTGCCGCATCTCTCAGTGGCACACAAAAGAGGATCCGTTCCTCGCGTTGCCAGCCATCAGCAAGCCCAATATAGTTTTTGAGGTCGTAATACTCAACATTGGGCGTGTTGGTTAGTGATGTCGGATAGTATGGTTGGGAAAAGATGGTTGAGAGGGTAACATGCAGCGCCAACAAGAGCACAGTGGCTGTGACGGCAATGATCGATATCAGCGTGGATCTGCTCATTGAGACAGATTTCTTCGGTCTGATGATGTTCATCACTCTTGTTGTTTCTTGTCCTCTAACGTCGTTGATAGAAAAACAGGGGACTGTTGTATGGAATGTTGGTGTTTGATCTTTTACTGCTTAAGAACTCTCTCTAAAAGGCAATTTAATGTCTCTGTATGATAAGATATGAACTTATTGTAATATTTCTAGGAATACGACGAGCTATTGCCTGCTGTTGTTAGCTCAGCTGGTTGCTTTTTGGTGCGTTTCTCGTGTTTTGATTTCTCGTTGTTGGACCTTTTTTTTTTTAGATTTTTTCTTTTCCTTAAACGGGATTACGCCAAATTGCGAAATTATTAACCTCTATTCGCGAAGTTACTTGATTTGGCATGATTTGACGGTCTTGAACAATCATTGCCTCTTCAAGGGTTCATTCATAATGGTGAAACTAGATCAGATTTTATATAGTTTGTTTATTAGTGTGCATCGCGCTTTTAAAGAAGCTGTTTTCTGGTGCATAAATGGATAAATTTTCTTCCTGTTCTTGCTCGACTGATTTTTGGTTTTGATGAGCATGATTGCACCAAAAGCAACCACAGGCACCATACACATGTAGTAGATGTTGTTGAACCTCCTTTGTAATGTCCCATTATTTCCACGATAACCAAATCACCCAGGATCGATGCGAACATACAGTTTCCAACACAGCACCCCAATCGAGCCACAGTCTGTAAAAATCTTGATACAACATATTCTGAATGCAGAGGTGTTCCTCTCAAGACGGCGTATAGACATATGCTGAAATGTAAGTTCACAGCATACCCAGAAAAGAACTGTGGGAAAGCATCAAATTTCTAGAAACTGCTGGTCCTTGATACGGTGACATCCACGCAATGAACGCTGTTTTCAAAGTTTAGGACAACAGAAGACACTACTTCATACCAATGCGATAGATTAGGCAGTTCACGATTCACTACAGAACCAAATGTGAGCTCAAGTGAAATGGGCACAACCTTTAGACCACAAATCGACGTATTGTCGTGTGCAATAAATTAGAAGTATTCGACTTCGGAGATTGTGACATCGATGAACGAAATAAAGGATCATGAACGTAGAATAATGTAAAAGAATATGCGAGGGATCAAGAAGGCCTCAGCTAAAAGAAGAAGAAGAAGTTGGACTTCTGAACGCAGGTTAATTTAAGTGTTTTGTAGTTTCACTGTGCTGGGTTCAGCAAATTGTTCTAGCTTGAGCTTATCACTGTCAATTTCTGAGAGCCTTATATCTTGTCAAGTACAAGTACACAATTTCAAACATCACTAATCCAATTATTGAAAAAACACCATGACGACATCAGGGTAGTCTAAATTCAGGCCCAGTCCAAAATCTCAGTAGTTATTGGAATTGGATACCTTGAGAAGTACAGTCCTGGAAACACAAACATTCCAGTGCAAAGCTTAATAAGAATTAGCCTTTATAACCGATTGGAGTCATTGAGAATGCACTACCGAGAACCAGTGATAAACCAAACACAGAAAAACAGAGTTGAAAGTCAGATATGGTCCATAAAAGGTCCATACAAATACAATATTTGCATGACCAAGAATATTGGATAACTTACCACCGAAAAGAATGAAGGAGCCTAACATAAGGGAATATACAGAAAGAGTCCAAGAATCCATGATGGAGGAGACAGGGAAGTGCTCCATGGTCGAATACATTGTAGTCTGGGGTTCTTTCTTCGAAGCTATTTAAAAGGACTATCCATATATTGTATGTATAACTTCTAAATAAAAAAAACTGCTTTGAATGGGTTTCTGAATCGATGATCGAATGCCCAACGCGACTGTCTGAAGAAGTCATTGAACAGCAATTGAGTCTTGACGATTTTTTTATTTGCTGCTGGGACTCAGCCCTTACATGAAAAACAATCCTAGTTGACACTAAATATCGCCACATTTATTTAGGACCCTTTGATTTTTAGTAGAGAAAAATTACGAAAGTCATTTGTCGACCTACTTTTCTTCTGCAATCACACATTTGGTTAATACTCAAGGAACGCTGTACGCCTGGGCTCAGTATGGTCCATGGAAGAAAGACAAGGACTGATGTATATTCGTAAGAAGAAACTGCAATTTAGATTGATACGGGCCACCCGTTGTTCTCTGACAAGCTAACCTGTTGTCTGAAGTCTAATAACCATGAATCAAAGAATTATCTAAGATGCTGGATAGACATGGCAACGGATAGCTTTTATCCGCGGATATCCGCATCCGTATCCACTTTTGGCGGATAACGGATAACCATC
>JAMAIE010000026.1:0-87338 GCA_023627795.1 Barnettozyma californica | reverse complement strand
AGCCTCAATTGCTTTTCTTACTGAACTTTGTTACTTTTATGCAAAGATCATAATTGAGATTCAAGTTTCAAATTTTAAAAGCCATGACACCGACAGTTACATAAAAACTTGCAAAAGATGCCCACTTGTTTTGCGTTAACGGCCGAAAACCAATGCCAGAGAAAGGAACCATTTCCACAGCTTTTCTATGAGTTGCGGCTAATATATATTAGAAAATTAACGTTTAAGCTTGACTAACTATCATTAAATAGTCATTTCATATAAAACATCATCTATTCCGTTTAATTTATAGCACAGCATTACTGGTACATGGAAAATTGTGTGTCATCGAATAGCCTGAGGAAATTTTGGCTGACTGCTTTCTCAGTGTATTTTGGTTCTATGAGATGAGTCCCATGGATCGACGATAATGAGCAAAGTGCCATTGCAATTCTAAAAGCTACGTGCGATATTGTGATCAGAACATATGATACCGCAGATGACTACCCCAATGGACACAGTGAGATAATTCCGCGTGAGTTTATTTTGGCTTGCAAGGGTGAGTTTCGATAAAGAATAAAATTTAGGGCATTTTGAAGGTAGCACACGAAGTATATCATCGTCTGAACCTAGATAAGCGTTGGGATCCCAGCGTTGCTCCAATGCCATGGATCATTGAGTCTAATACCATCATCCAAAAAGGGGATCCTGTCCAACTCTTCTTGAGTCAAGTCAAAGTTTTCAACATTCAAGTTCTCAAAAAGTCTATCTTTGTTAGAGGATTCAGGAATTACACCAAGACCTGGCTGAGTTGCCCACCTCAATAAGACCTGAGACGGCTTCTTGCCATGACCTTTGGTAATACAAGTTATAGCTTCATGTTCAAATAGAGAGCACAAATTCTTTGCTTTTGGATCATCTAGCTCAAAAAAGGACTGCGGGCCAGAAGAGGAATAAGTGACTACCCAGGGATCAGCGGTTTAGGCATATTATATTAGCCTTGGTTGAACATGATACGGATCTGCAGCGCTGATGGCTTAATTTTAGCACCTCTCAAAAGATTCTGGACCAAGGCACAAGAAAATTTAGAGATACCAATCGCCTTTATCTTTCCTTCACTATGTGCAACTTCCAAAGCTCTGTAAGTTTCAATGATTGGAACATCTTCAAACACAAACTTTTTGGTCAGACCAAAGTTTGAGGGATAAAGAGTCTCAACTGGAACAAAAGATTGGGCAATGGGAAAGTGAATATAATATAAATCAATGTAGCCCAAGTTCAAGTCTGCCAGGGTCTTGTCAAGACCAATATTCACTTTGATTGGGTGGTGAAATGTGTTCCAAAGCTTCGAAACAATGAACAGCTCTTCACATTTAACCAACCTTCATCAATAGTATGTCTGATGCCTTTACCAACTTCAACTTCATTCCCATAATCAACAGCTCCATCGAAGAGCCTGTAACCCATCTTGATAGCGTCGTAAACTTGCTCCGCTGCAGTTTCCTTTGGAAGTTTCCAGAGACCAAGACCAACCATTGGAGCCTCAAGACCGTTGTTAAGGGTGATTTCAGAAGGCATATATGTGGATTATTTCGAATGGAAAGGTCGAGTCTTCTAAGGTAGGAGTGGAGATCCTGATCTTTGTAGTAATTTGTGCACTGTATTTACATGAAAGGAATGCAGTAGCGAGCTACTGGTGATAGGGTTTAATTTTAATGATAAAAAGATAAGAAGCCGACTCAGCCCCTTAACTACCTTTTTCAAGACATAGAGAACCCAGCACCTTCCTCAATGCTCTTTGACTTTAGAACCTCTCATTCTTATAATAGTTGCTTGTGATGCTACATCGTGAGCTCAATATAAGAAAGTAACTATATGTTTCATCGACTACTTGGTTGTCCACTCACTCACATCCCTCAGGTCCTTAATAATATTGAGACCACCCAATCTTTGCTGCAGGTCAAATATGTCTCTGTCCACAGCCTGTTGAGGTCTCCAGCTCCACGCCGCCCTCTTTCTTTCGTCTAGAGCATTGTTTCCCTTAAGAGCCACCTCAGAAATGTACTCACCAATGATTGGCATGTATTTAAAGCCTTTACCTGAGTCACCAGTGCCCAAAATAAGGCCCTTATGGTCTGGGTGCTCACAGATGAGAAAGTGACGATCAGGAGTGTCTGTGCACCAACAAATTTTGCAAACCTTGAATTCTCTGGTGGCGATTGATTCGGGGAAGACCTGGCGAAGGAAGTCTCTCATTTGATCCTGAGCTTCTTTAGGAACCGCATTTCTGTAAGTTGGGATAGAATATTTTTTTTCAGTGTCCATGTTGATGTATCCAGGGAACTCGTTACAGAGTTTAAGCTCATTGTTGATATCTGGCTCAAAGAAAAATCCTTCATCAATGTTCAACACCACTGGAATACCTTTTAATGCAGCAGCTTCCTCATCAGTTAGCTTAATATGACCCACTGTCCAGCACTTTGCCAATAGAAGGCCCTTGAAATCTAGCAATTTAACTGAATTTGCCCCAGCGCAAATGATTGTCTTTGTTGATTTGAAAATTTGACCACTAACGGTTCTGACTCCAGTACAATTGCTAGTTTCTTGCTCATAAATCAAATTTTCAACTTCTTCACAGATGAATTTAGCTCCAAGACCTTTGCACTCCTTCCAGACATTTTCAAGAGCCATGCTAGCAAAAGTCCAACCACATTTGCTCTTCTGGTGGTATCCTGTCCAACCCTTGAATCTCATTCCATCATCTTGCGGGGTTCTCACAAGTCTGGCAAACTCTTCAGGAGAGTCAATTCTAGTGGCATCTTCACCTTTGGAGATAACAACATTGTATCTCCTGTTGATCTCATTCACTGCTTGCTTACCAGACCCTCCATATATAATACCAACCTCATTGAATGCAGGCTTATACAATTCATCAGATCTCCATTTTAGCAAAGCCTCTTGTGCAAGACTTGAGTAAAACTCATCCTCTACAGTGGATTGAAACACCTTGTTTACGTCGTTTCCAGCACTCAAAGGCGACGGGATGGGATAGCTGTCAATCAAAGTAAGGTTCTTGTGACCCTTACGAAGAAGCTCAACAGCAGTGGACAGGCCAAAGGTTCCCGCACCAACAATAATGATATGATCCTGGGGGCTTACCATAAGATTTTGATTCAAGCTGTTCGTTCCCATTACGTGGTCCGGAGCATTAGAAGCATCTGAATGCGTCTTTATATAATCTCAAGCTGATTAGTTTGACGAGTTTAATCATGTGTGTCGTCTCCACCTTCCCACAATTGTTTTGATCGATCGCCGCGAAATCACTAAACAAACTGATAAGCGGTTTCTCCACTCGTTCTTGTACATAAGTGGCATTGCTCCATTCCCGTAGCAGAAAAGAACACGCGATAGTTGAAGTTTATGGGTCAGGTGAAAGCATACGGCTCCAGAAGTCGGAACGGCTGTACCACGTGCAAACGCAGACGAGTGAAATGTGATGAGACCAGACCAACATGTGTCCGCTGTTCTAAGCTAAGATTATCCTGCACATTTCAAGCACTAGCGCTGACTTGGGAAGACGAAGCCGATCAAAGGGGAATCACATTTGGCAGATCATTAGAAGCCAGAAATAAAAACAGAAACAGACACAGCCCTAGGGAATTTGGGCAAAAAAAGATACCAAGATCGAATGCTGTCAACCATAAGAATGTGGTGATGAGAAGAAGTAATTATCTGTATGTCAATGTTACTTCTAGAGAGCTTGAAATTCTTTCTGGTGGTTTACAAATCAGCTCTGGTTTTGCATTTGACTCATCATTTATCGGCACTATCTTTGAACAGACTTTGATCCCGACATTGAAGACCCACAATATGTCCCAGGTTACATTTGACGCATTTGACTTTATGATCCTTGACAACAGCATGCCTCTGTCATTTGAAGACATCTTCCTGGATTCATTTGCAGCCTTCCCTATCAATCAAGTACTGAATGTCTCTGAACCAAGCATAGACCAGTGTTCATTCCCTTTGAGTCAACTTGAAAGTGAACTCCTAACATACTTTATTGATAACATTGGTCCATACTCTGTATGTTGTGAGGTGAAACCAAATAGTTCTATGGATAACTATATTGCACCGGAGCTGAATCCCTATCTTCATCTGATTATCCCACTGGCTCTGCGGTCGCCACTGGTGATGAAGACCGTGGTTGCGGCCAGTGCTGCACAACTGGTACTGCTGGAGAAAAGCGAATATATACAAATTGCTCAGACATACCTACTTGAGGTGATTTCTGAGATAACAAAACTCATTGAGACCAAGAATGACTCTGATGGTTGGGATGATGTATTCGCTATTGTCATCATGTTGTGTTTTATAGAAATATCCGTTAACTGCAGCAACTCGTGGTTGGCGTTATTAAATTACGCTAAGAGTGTTTTGAAGGGATCCTCTAGTGCCAGGGAGAAAATCTTGAGTCCAATGGGAAAGTTTTTTGTTCGTTACTTTATATCCCATGAAGTAATGGGTGAAACTGCATGGATCCATGATACACATACTATGGCTGGACCTATTACGATAGAAGATGATCCGTTTATTGAGGACTTGAAGAAAGACTACGACACCAAGATAGATCTCGTGTTCGGATGCTCTCCGTATTTAATATCACTGATTCACCGCATCACTGTGATTGGTCAATGTGTCGATGATGTTGTGCTTGAGGATTCTACTGCAGTCCTTAAAGAATATTCAAAGGAGGTCATCAAACACGCCCATGAAACAGAAGAGATGTTGAATTGTTTAAATCAGCAACTTCCGACGAACAGTGAGATCTACTTTAGTACTGAGGGACAAGCAAATATTTCAACTATCGCAGAGATCAAGAGACTTAGTGCACTCCTGTACCTCTACGCAGTGGTATTTTTAAACAAGAGAGTAGTCATGGAAGCAACTACCTCGACCGACCTAGACCCTTTTAGATGTACTGAGATTATCATGGGATTACGGAGAACTCTTCCTGACTGTTACATGTCTCTTTTGTGGCCGCTATTTGTCATTGGACTTGTTACGGCAGATACTGAAGATGTAAGATGGTTTGTTTTAGATAATCTCAGGCAGATGGAACAAGGACGCAAATTGAAGACAGTTCAGGGTGCCAGAGAAATTATTTTGAACGTGTGGAAGGAGAAAGATCTTGGCTCACAACCTGCACTATGGAAAGACATCATTAAAGGGAAAGCCATGAGTATCAGTCTGGCATGATACGGGACTTATGTAATAATTACATACAGGAACAGAACGTATTTCAAATCTCGCACTAATGTAACCTAGCACTACTGAACATCTTATCATGTGATCCCTGCCCTGCCCAACTGAACATTCGTGGACTTCTGAGGTGTGTCGTCTGCTTTTACATCCAGCCCGGGTAAATGTTATAGCCAAGAACGGCAATAAAGAAATCATCCAAATTGTCCGCCCATCAACATCAGGTATCACTTACGATGATCCAAAGAAGCTCGAGACGAATCACCTCCCTGGGTAAAGTACTCTACAGAGATCTTGGCGCCATGGCCGGCTGATGTGATAAGTCTCGCGGGGTCGCGGTCATAGAGCCGTTATCTCGTTTCCACCTTCCAATGACACCTTCATCGTTTCCACCTTCCACTATTCGACTTCTACACCAGTTCACTTTCTCCTCATATAAAAGACCTGCCTTCCAGAAATAGTGCTACTTGACGAATATTCCCTTCAACAAGGTCATGACACTCAAAATTTCAATCGCTATTGACCGTGGTGGTACCTTTACCGACGTCATTTACAGAGTTGACAATGTTGAAAAGACTTTTAAGCTCCTATCTGTTGATCCAGATAATTATGAAGACTCTAATATAGAAGGTATCAGGCGTGTCCTTGAAGAAGCTACTGGCAACATAATCCCAAGAGGTCAGCTGCTGGATACAAGTCCAATCTCCTCCATCCGTCTAGGTACTACTGTTGCTACCAATGCGCTATTGGAAAGAAAGGGTGCACCATGTGCCTTGATTACCACTAGGGGCTTCAAAGACCTTCTTCACATTGCTGATCAGTCCCGTCCAGATCTGTTTGCTCTGAACATTGTTAAGCCAGAAGTGTTGCATGAACATTGTATCGAGGCCCAGGAACGCGTTACCATGCCAGCATTTACTGTCAATCCAACTGGGTATGATGCGAAGGACCTTGTTGACGGAAAAAAGTATGTCCTTGGAGAGACTGGTGAAGTCTTTGAGATTGTGGAGCCTCTGAACGAATCCAAGTTGGAAGATGATTTGAGGCAACTGAAGGAAACGACCGATATTGACTCTGTTGCCATTGTTTTTGTTCACGGTTTTAACTTCCAACAGCACGAAAAGATTGCCGGAGAGATCGCAACGAAAGTTGGATTCAAGAATGTTTCTCTGTCACATGAAATTCTTCCTGTCTTAAAAATGGTCCCAAGAGGCCAATCCACTGTTGTTGATGCATACTTGACTCCTATAGTCAAGGAATATGTCAGCAAGTTCCTCAAAGGTCTTAGACCTGATTTTGATAAGTATACCAGAATTGAATTCATGCAATCCGATGGAGGTTTAGTGAGTTGGGAGAACTTCTCTGGTTTGAAATCACTTCTTTCTGGCCCAGCTGGTGGTGTTGTGGGTGAGGCTAAGACATGCTATGATGAGATGCCAATCATTGGCTTCGATATGGGAGGTACTTCAACTGATGTTTCTCGCTACGGTGGCTATTATGAGTTCTCTTTTGAAAACATTGTTGCGGGCATCAAACTTGCTGCACCACAGCTGGACATTAACACTGTGGCCGCAGGTGGTGGGTCTGTCTTAACTTACAAGAATGGGGTCTTTGCAGTTGGTCCAGAATCTGCTAGTGCTCATCCAGGTCCGGCTTGTTACAGAAAGGGAGGACCTTTGACAATTACAGATGCGAATCTGTTTACAGGTAGAATTCTTCCAGAATACTTCCCAAAGATCTTTGGTCCAAACGAAGACCTACCCCTAGACTTAGAGGCCACAAAGCAGAAGTTTAAAGAACTAACGGATATCATTAACAAGGAGAATCCAGGTTTAGTCAAGACTCCTGAGGAGATTGCATTGGGTTTCTTGAAGGTTGCAAATTACCAAATGGCGAAACCTATCAGAGAGTTAACTGATGCTAAGGGCCATGATATCAGAAAACACGCGCTAGCCTCTTTTGGCGGTGCTGGTGGACAGCATGCATCCTCCATTGCTAAGATTTTGAAGATCAAAAAGGTTTTGATCCACAAGCACTCATCTATCCTCTCGGCGTATGGCATTTCTGTTGCAGACTTGGTGAATGAGGAACAAGAACCAGTTTCTTGCGTGTACTCTGAAGCTACTAGAGATGAGCTGGTCGCCAAATCTAAGGCTCTATTGCAGAAGTCCCAAGCGGTGTTAGAGGCTCAAGGTGTTATACCAAAGAGTATCAAGTCCACTCTGTTCTTTAACATGGGTTACAAGGGATCAGATACCAGAATTATGATCTCCCAACCTGGTGATAGTGACTTTCTAACAATGTTCAGCAAAACGCATGAGAGAGAGTTTGCCTTCACTGATCCAGAAAAAGATGTCCTTATCTCTGACATCCGTATCAGATCTGAAGGCAATGCTGAAATTGATATCAAAGCAGAGCTGTCTCCATTTGATACATCAACTCCAAGCATGCTTGTTGACCAGATAAAATCCAAGAAGGTGACCAAGATCATGTTTGATGAGGGATTGTTGGATTCTCAAGTCTATTTCTTGGAAGATTTGGAAGTAGGATCTGTTATTCGGGGCCCTGCTATTATTTTGGATGCCACTCAGACAATATTGGTTAGTCCAGACTCCAAGGCCACTATATTGCCAAGACATGTCGTGTTGGATGTTATGATCAACACGACCATAGACAGTGTTAGTACTGAATATGTTGACCCTATCCAACTTGCCATTTTCGCCAACAGATTCATGTCGATTGCTGACGAGATGTCTAGGACATTGCAGAAGATTTCTGTTTCTGCCAATATCAAGGAGAGAATGGACTACTCTTGTGCCTTGTTTGATAATCAAGGTAACCTGTGCGCTAATGCTCCAAACGTTCCTGTGCATTTGGGTTCCATGTCCTCGGCAATTCAGTACCAACTGGCGTACTGGAAAGGGAAATTGAAGGAAGGTGATATCTTATGCACTAACTCTCCATCTGTGGGCGGGACCCATTTGCCGGATTTAACTATTGTTTCTCCCGTTTTCCACGAGGGTGAGATCCAGTTTGTTGTTGCGTCTCGTGCCCACCACTCAGAGATTGGTGGATCTACTCCTGGGTCTTCATCCTCATATGCTCGTGAGATCTACGAAGAGGGTGTTAACATTGAAACTTGGAAGATTGTTGACAACGGTAAGTTCGACTATGATGGTTTGAAGTACCATTTCAACGAGGTACCCAAGACCTATGGTGTGTCAGGCACCAGAAATATTGATGATAATATTTCTGACTTGAAAGCTCAGATTGCTTCTAACCAACGTGGTATCAACTTGTTGAAGGAGCTGTTCATTGAATATAGTAGCGCAACTGTGCTGTTCTATATGAGGAACGTGAAGAAGACCGCTGCATTGGCAGTTGAAAATTACTTGAAAGACTTTTCTAAAAAGAACAGAAACCGCTTACCACTTATCGCGGAAGACTACATGGATGAAGGTACTAAGATCAAGGTTAAGATTGACATTGATGAAGAGAAGGGTACTACCGTCATTGATTTCACTGGAACCTCATTGGAATCGTACAGTAATTTAAATTCTCCAAAGTCTGTCACATATTCTGCGGTCATTTATGTTTTGAGGTGCCTTGTTGACATGGAAATCCCGCTAAATCAAGGCTGCTTGGATCCTGTCACCATCGTCATTCCAGAGAACACATTGATCAATCCATCCCCATATGCTGCAGTCTGTGCTGGTAACGGTATGACTTCTCAGAGAACCACTGATGTCCTATTCAAAGCGTTTGGTATCACTTCTGCCACTGGTGGCTGTATGAATGGTTTGAATTTTGGTACTGGTGGTGAGAATGCACAAGGTGAGATGATCAAGGGTTTTGGCTATACGGAGACTATTGGCCAAGGCAACTGTGCGGGCATCATCGAGAAGAATGGTGAAAGAACTGGCTTTCATGGTTTCTCCGGTACTCAGACCAACATGACCAACACCAAGATTACAGATCCGGAAGTTCTTGAGCTACGTTATCCTTGCTTCTTGATCCAATACGCCATTAGAGAGGGATCTGGTGGTCGTGGTAAGTTCCATGGTGGTGATGGTTTGATCAGAGAGATCCAATTTAATGCTCCAGTCCATCTATCTCTTGTCACCCAGAGAAGAGTCTTTGCTCCGTGGGGAATTTATGGCGGCGAAGACGGTAAAAAGGGTAAAAACTTCTTGGGTAGAAACAGAAGTAATGGTGTTATTCAATGGATCCAACTTCCTTCACAAGCTGAGATTCAGATGAGGAAGGGTGATGTATTGAAGATTGAGACTCCAGGTGGCGGCGGTTTTGGTAGAGAGACTGATACTGATGAGTTCTGGGGACTCAAAACAAAGGCAAAGAAAGCAAACGGTTTTGTTCCACTATCATCTGGTTCTGTTGGTATGCAGAAAACTGCTCTTGATGCTTCGCAATAACTTGTTCTATGCTTTTTTTATTTTTATTGTAATTTACCGGCAATAGAATGTTGTAGGGAATACTATTGTAAGAAGTTAGATTCATGTGAGACTTTTAATGGAGTGCTCCAATTTACTCGCCAATAATAAGTCCAAATCAGGACTAGTTAGTGTTAATGGCTGAATGCAGAAGGAACTTCACCCGCTGATTCACTGATGGAAACGTGCGGTTCCGTTTCCATTCTACCTTTTCAACACTAGACACAGCAGGGAATAGTCTGCTCCACTTATTTCTGCATACCGCAAGTTGAACTCATTAGATAGATGGCTGGCCCCCTTACGCTACTCCACTAAAGTGCTCTATCTGGTGACATTCGAGCTTTTGGGGCTCTATCCCGATGAGGAAATCTCCGACATTAAAATGTTCACCTCGAAACGAGATACTTGATTTCAGTGCTTGGGCATCGCTTATCGCATTGCATTTCTAACCACAGTGCATATCATCTTAACCAGCTCCAGTGCTTGTCTGTGCTGATCCTTTGGTTCATATTAGGCTAGATTCGAGCATTTAATCCAAGCCAAGCGTTTTCGTCGTCTGGAGCTGCCCAGTCCCCCGCAGACTCTTATCATTCGAACTCAAGAAATGGATGGTCGAGACGACCAACTTTGACACCTTGATGAAGCACTCACACTATTGTGGATAGTTACAAGAAGATAACGCACTGGGACCAAGTACCAGGTATATAAACCAGTCGCGGACCACCCTATTATGACCTTTTCCTCGACCCTAGAACTAGCAACGATGAACACTACAAAGTCAACAGAATCAGTTAGCGCTGACTCAACAAACAAAGCCAACATTGAGCAAGAGGTTGCAGAGATTGCCTCCACCAAAGAGGTTTTACATGCTGAAGGTGTCGACGATGCAGCACTTTTCCTCCTGGAGCACGATGGTAAGTATGAACCGCTGTCTCTAGAAGAGCAGCGCAAAGCCATTAGAAAGACTGACTGGATCTTACTACCATGTCTATTCGTGACTGCCACCTGCGGCGCTGTTGATAAAGTCTCCTTAAGTACTGCTGCTATTTTCGGTCTGAGAGAAGACACAAACTTAGTTGGTCAACAATATAGTTGGTTGTCCTCCATTTTATTCATTGGCTCCTTGGTAGGTATGTGGCCAATGTCTTATTTGGTTCAAAGATACAGGGTCAGTAGGGTTTTATCCATATGTGCCATTATCTGGGCGATGTTGTCCTTGTTGCAGTGTGCCTGTCATAATTTCGCTGGTCTAGCATCCCTCCGTTTCCTCATGGGTTTTGTTGAATGTGTTATCGTTCCAGGCTGTTCCTTGATTGTTTCTGTGTTTTATACGAAGATTGAGTCCCCCCATAGAACCGCGCTTGTTTTTGCTTTTGGCTCCTCTATTGTGAACGGCGCTCTTTCCGCCTTAGCATCAACTTTCGGTAATGCCATTCCAACCTGGAAGTATATTTATATCTTGGTCGGTTCCATTAGTTTTGTCTGGGCCAACTTCATGTTGTGGTATCTGCCAGATTCTCCAATCAACTCTAAATGGTTGTCAGACAGAGAGAAAGTTTTTATGGTGAAAAGGATGGCTGAAAATCGTACTGGTGTGTCGTCCAACGAATTCAAGTGGGACCAAGTCCGTGAGGCCTTCCTTGACCCTCGAACCTACATTGTGATGCTTTTCAACTTTGGTATTAACATCCCAAATGGTGGTTTGGGTACTTTCAATGCTATTATTATTAAGAACTTAAACTTCACTTCTGTCCAAGCTTCCTTGATGGGTATGCCAACTGGCGTTGTTGCATCTGTCTCTACATTCTTCTTCACATGGCTCAGTGCTAGATGGAAGAATAGACGTTGTCTCTGTGCTATTATTTCCTTGATTATCCCTTTGGCTGGATCGGTCATATGTTACGCATGTCCACAAACTAACACTGGGGCCCAACTGGCTGGTCTATACATGATGTACTTCTACTTTGCGTCATATGTTGTTTTAATCTCGTTGGTTCAAGCTAATACTGCTGGTAACACAAAGAAGGCTGTAACGTATGGCTTCAACTACTTGGGCTACGCTGGTGGTGCTATCACTGGTTCTCAAACATTCCGTTCCAAGGATGCTCCAAAATATTCAGTTGGGTTTGCTTCTATGTTGGTGGGCTATTGTTGCTGTATGCTCTTTGCTGGATTATACTGGTTCATTTGCGTTGTCATGAATAGGAAGAGGGCTCAGGCCCTTGAATACAAGGAGTCTAAGGCTGAGAAGATCAACATTGACGGTTTGGAAGGCGAAGAGGTTGCTGATATGACAGATAAGCAACAAATCCACTTTTTATATACTACCTAGATCTGGATTTTTTTCGTTTTTATTAGATGCAGGTCATCGTGGTTAATATATTGCAATGCTTTAGTATGGTAGCTCATGAATGTGGCTTGCGCAAACTTAGCAATCTACAAGACTGGGTAGTTTGAATGTTAAATGTATTATTTGATCGTCAACTAACCACTGAGAGAGTGTTACAATAGAGCATGATACGATTAGGAGCTCGACACATCCTTTTATCTCTAATAATTCTGTAGCAAAAGATACGAGCTGTGCTAGGTTATGATGAATTCTATGACCGCTGTGTTATCTAAGAGGCCTTTTTCCAAAGCTTTGAAGCGATTAGCGTATTTTTTGTACAACTTGCAAAAGATATGCCCTCACCTCTCGTGATTTCTGAATTCAACCTTTACTGTTCAGCCATGTTTGTGAAACAGACACAAACAAACGCTTGATTTTATATTTTAACGTATCACTAGCTTACAGCTGCCAATAACGATGATTTGCGGATATCTAAGTTCTAACGCAGCGTTATATTGTTTTTGAGAGATCATCAAATCAGGGGTAATGACCTTTGTGCATTCCTTTTTAGATTTATGTATTAGGAAAAAAACATGGGCTAAATCTGACTTATACCGCTTACACAGTTGTCTGTAAACATTTCAGTTGCACACATAGATATATGTGTCTAAATTTATAAATGTATTGCATGCCGTCGGACCTATTATGTACTGTCTAAAGTTCAGAAGTGACACAGAAAGTTTACAAACAGATTGAAAAAATTCTAGCTTAGATTTTTCCAGAGAAAACTGCTACTTGTAATCAGATGATGCGCAGAATGGACATATACTTCAATTCCTTGTGTTTATATATTTGCAAAAGTATATGCAACTTTCCTAAATATCTAATAGCTGTACTTTCATAAGATCTCGGTTTGTCACAAAGTGAATGTTATTTTTTTCTTTTTCAAAGCAGACTATAGAAATTGTTAAATACTGCTACCAATAGCCCCCAGTAATTTAGTGGAAGCTTAGAGATTACCATAACTAATAACCGGCAGCAAATGCTAGATCGGAGAGCAGAAACTTCAAACAGCCCAAAAAAGCACAGAATTGATGGTGTATTAATTGAGCCTGAAAGAGGCAACTTCACTTGATCAAGTTCGGAACACTTGAATAGATGAAGTCTATAATGATCTGCTTTCTTTTTTCAGCCTCTTCTAACTCTTCCCTTCTCTCATGAGTGAGTCTAGAGAGTTTCTGATGCTCTGATTCCAATTCTTGTTTTTCAGATAGCAATAATGCTATTTCACCCTTCAGTTGAGACTTTGTTGATTCCAAACCATTAAGCTCTGTTGTTATCGAATGCTTCGTTCTTTCAAACTGATGACTCATACTTTGCATTTGCTTTCCATAGTTAGAAATAGTCTGTGTTAAGTTTTCCAATTTTTCAGCCAATACATGATGTTCATGCAAGTGTTGTCTTCCCCTGTATTCTAATTCCTTGAAAACATCCAGATATTCCTCAGTTTTACTGCTCATAAAGGCATTAACACTTTCGGCGATAGAGTGCAATTCAGCGTGTAACATGGTGGCATCGTGGTTTTCTAAAGCGGTACATGACCTATTCGGTGCATTTTTCTCCCGTCTGCTTAGTTCCTCCTCCCTTTGGTAAGGAATAATATTCAGATGCGCGGTTTGAGATTGGTTCTCCGTTCTTTTACAAGGGCTGGAGGTTTTCTGTGACTTCGGCTGTGAATTTGGTGAAACCACCAACTTCACTAAGATGGAATTGATCTCTTCCAAGGGCAAGTTGTGATACTTTTCAGTGTCACATTCAAAAGACGCGTTTACCCTCAGTTTACGTGTCTTGAAAAACTGCCTCACGACGGTTGAATCAACGTTGATTTTAATTCCATGGTGTTTCATGATATGCAGGCGAAATTGATCCAACATGAACTGACTCTTGCCACAGATGCACTGGTACAGCATCATATTTGGTGATTTGCCACCCAACTACAAAGGGGACGACGGATCAGAGAAAAATCCAAGATTCATTCGGAAATCACATATTACTTGACACCAGACAACAGAAATTACACTAAAGGAGATCATCAAGAAAATCTTCATCACCTCGCAGTGCCTGCGGTAACTTTGTTTCTGGTTTTTCTGAATTGACCGCAGTGCCTTTCGCAACTGGCGGGTCATACTGATACGTTTCTGGTATTGGCTTTCTCTTGTCAGCCTGGTTATTAACATCAAACTCTTGATCGACAATGCTCAGACCTATCAGGTCCCTCGTCTTGTAGTCTTGTATCGTTTTCTTCTGTTTCTCCACGATAAACTCTCTGTTGAGTTCCTTTTTGAAATCCACATCGTACTGCTTGAGATCTAACTCTTCGTCAACCAGTATATCCTTATATCTAAAGTCATTAGTAGTACCCTTGAGAACAATATTCCCCTCCAGATCGAATTCTTCATCACTGAACAAGATTGGATGGCCCTCTTCGTCGTGCTTTCTGACTCTTTCCGGTTCCTCGGCTTCAACTTGTCCTTCACCGTCTGTTCTGACGACTTTGGCATAGTTCTTCTTGTGGTGACGCTTCAGTTTTGACTTATCTTGAAATTTCTTCCTGTTCTCTTTCTTCAAATTGTAATCCATTGGCTGTGTTTCGGTGTTTTTGTTTCCAAGATGTATTGTGCCTGGCCGTATTTTTCATTATTTTGACCGGTTCAAGATGATCAGAATTATAGACCAAACAATAAATGATACAAATCGCTACAGAGAATTTTGCACAGCAATATTTGCTAATGGGACCCAAGAGCCAGGTTATAACTACAAACAAGCTGACGGAGAAGGAAGAAAAGATCTCATTTGTCTAACACCTACCATTCGTGTACGATGTTCAAATACATAGAGATTTCTAAAATGCACACAGTTATTGATGATTGTAACGAAAGAATAGTCCTATCTTAAGGGACTAAGTGTTCTAAAATATTTGCTCTAAGCGTAATTCCACTCGCACAGCCAAAAGCGATGCAAGCTTTTCACAATGTTGAGAATGAGATTTTCCAAAAAACAGAGACTACATCTGGTAGAGGCTCAAAGCGGACCTGAAGCATGAAAATGTCGGATATGCTTGAAACGCTGGAAAGCGGATGATATGAATTTGATACATGGACGGAGATTCAATTGGAAAGTAATTTGACAAACTAAAAGTGGATATGGGAACTGGTATATTTGATAATGCTGCCATTTTTTGACTAATTCTTGTGGGTGCATTCTCAAACAGAGGTTTAGCATCACATAAAAATATCAGAAAGAAGCACTATATTCATCAGTTTTAAGAGAATAAGGTCGTTAGCTGAAAGAATTGGTAATGTTTACTGAAGGGTATGGATGGCTATAGTCTACTTTATTGTTGCACGTCATCACATGTACACCATCATCCTCAGGTTCAATCTTTATTTCCTTACAAGTCTCTAATAAAATGAGTTGGACAATGGTAACCTTCAGGATTCTTGTCGAGGTATATCTGATGGTAGTCTTCAGCATCGTAGAAGTTTTTAAGGGGTTCAATTCTAGTTTTGATCTGGTTCCCCCACTTTGGGTTGAACTGCTTTGTCACTTCTTCAGCAATCAGCAAATCAGCGTTGTCATTAGTGAAGATGGCAGAACGGTATTGTGTGCCTTTATCAGCACCTTGTTGGTTGACAGTGGTCGGATCATGGATTCTATAAAAAAAGGATAGCAGTTCTTTCAAGTCCACAAGCTTTGGATCATAAGAGATCTGCAACACTTCGGCAAACTCAGTATCACCAGCGCAGACAACTTTGTAGCTCGGGTTAGTTGTGATACCATTAGCATAACCGACTTTTGCATCGATAAGACCCTTGTTGGTGTAATGCTTTCTGTAAATATGTTCAACTCCCCAGAAGCAACTGTAATAGCGTAAGTTAGTACAACTGTGACTGGCAGATTCATGTGAAGAAGAAGATGCAAACTCACCCTGCAGCGATTGTGATCAATTTGTTGGTGGCTGGGTTGAATTGAATAGTTGGAGACACGATCGACATTGTTCGATTATGAGATTGTTGCAAAGTTATAGAATAAACTCTTTTAGCCAAACAATTTTTTTTGTTCCTGGATCCGAAACGCCCACATCTTAAAAGTTTCGGGATTCTTCACACATTTTATTCTACTCAGCACTCTCAAGCCACAGTATCTATGCCGACAACGTATCCGATCCAAACCACTGAGGAGTTCAAAAGCGGCGTGGGAAACACTCCACTAGTTAAATTAGAATCAATCTCAAAAGAAACTGGTCGTAATGTTTTCTTTAAAGCAGAATATCTCAACTCTGGAAAATCTATAAAGGACCGAGCCGCTATATCCCTGCTCGAAGATGCTATCACGAAGGGAAATATCCAACCTGGTGGAACAATCGTTGAAGCCACTGCAGGAAACACCGGTATCGCATTGTGTTTATTAGGAAGGACCTATAGCCCTCCTTTTAAGGTACGTTTGTATGTACCTGAGACATTAGTGGAGGAAAAGATCCAAATTTTGGAAGAACTTGGAGCTACTGTTATAAAAGGCCCAATTGTAGGTCAGGACCATCCGGACTTTGTGAATAATCAAGCCAAGAGATATGCTGAAGAGAATGCCAATGCATTCCATGTCAACCAATTTGATAACACTCAGAACCGTAATGCCCACTTCACCACTACAGGGCCTGAAATTTGGCGGCAAAGTGAGGGAAAGATTGATGGATTTGTTGTAGGTGCAGGCACCAGTGGTACATTCAGTGGAGTTTCTGAATACTTGAAGACAAAGAATTCAGATATTAAGACTTATTACGCTGATAGAGAAGGGTCTGGGATTTACTCCTACATCACCAGCAATGGCGCTAGTTGGGAGGCTGAAGGCGAGTCATTTGTGGAGGGAATTGGTAAGCTTGCTCCGACAGGAAACATGGCTGATGCTCTAGAGCTTGCTGATGGTGCTTACCGCATTCTCGATAGTGAGGTTATCCTTATGATTTATAGATTGATCCATGAAGAGGGCATTAGGCCTGGTGGGAGTGGTGGTTTGAATATTGCTGCAGCAAAAAAGTTAGCTCTTTCATTACCTGAGGGTTCAACTGTGGTGACCACTGTGGCTGATACTTCTGATAGATATGCATCTAAGCTGTTTAACAAGCAATGGCTTCAAGAAAAGAACCATTGGGAGCTTTTACCTGAGCATTTGCGGTACCTTGCTGATTATCAAGGCTGATGAAAAGTTTACCTCTAATAGCGTTACCCGGCCTTTGATACTGCGTAATTTTGGGTACGACACAGACAGGAACAGTCTTTCCAGCAAGTTCGCGCCCTATCAGAACGTTCGAAATTATGCAAAAACTCCTGCGTAATTTGTGTCATGCCACATGGCTTATTGCAAATTTTTTTTTTCAACGAACGTTTCTTTTTCCTCGCAGCTTATAAAAACTTTGCCACCTGTCCAAAATTTTCACTTTCTTATTTTTTTTTTTTCCTTTCTTTGTCCCTCACACCGGAAATCATTTTGCATTCCTTCTGAGTCATATAATATAAATCACAATGGGTAAGGAAAAAACTCACGTCAACGTCGTTGTTATCGGTCACGTCGATTCCGGTAAGTCTACTACCACTGGTCACTTGATTTACAAGTGTGGTGGTATTGACAAGCGTACCATCGAGAAGTTCGAGAAGGAGGCCGCCGAGTTGGGTAAGGGTTCTTTCAAGTACGCTTGGGTTTTGGACAAGTTGAAAGCTGAGAGAGAAAGAGGTATCACCATTGATATCGCTTTGTGGAAGTTTGAGACTCCAAAGTACCACGTCACCGTTATTGATGCTCCAGGTCACAGAGATTTCATCAAGAACATGATTACCGGTACCTCCCAAGCTGATTGTGCTATTTTGATCATTGCTGGTGGTGTTGGTGAGTTCGAAGCTGGTATTTCCAAGGATGGTCAAACCAGAGAACACGCTTTGTTGGCTTTCACCCTTGGTGTTAAGCAATTGATTGTTGCTGTCAACAAGATGGACTCTGTTAAGTGGGACCAACAACGTTTCGAGGAAATCGTTAAGGAAGCTTCCGGTTTCATCAAGAAGGTTGGTTACAACCCTAAGTCTGTTCCATTCGTCCCAATCTCTGGTTGGAACGGTGACAACATGATTGAGCCATCTGCCAACTGTCCATGGTACAAGGGCTGGGAGAAGGAGACCAAGTCTGGTGTTTCCAAGGGTAAGACCTTGTTGGAGGCCATTGATGCCATTGAGCCACCATCAAGACCAACTGACAAGCCATTGAGATTGCCATTGCAAGATGTCTACAAGATCGGTGGTATCGGTACTGTACCAGTCGGTAGAGTTGAGACCGGTGTCATCAAGCCAGGTATGGTTGTTACCTTTGCCCCAGCCGGTGTTACCACTGAAGTCAAGTCCGTTGAGATGCACCACGAGCAATTGGAGGAGGGTGTCCCAGGTGACAATGTTGGTTTCAACGTCAAGAACGTTTCTGTTAAGGAAATCAGAAGAGGTAACGTCTGTGGTGACTCCAAGAATGACCCACCAAAGGGTGCTGACTCTTTCAACGCTCAAGTTATCGTCTTGAACCACCCAGGTCAAATCTCTGCCGGTTACTCTCCAGTTTTGGACTGTCACACCGCCCACATTGCCTGTAAGTTCGATGAGATCTTGGAGAAGATTGACAGACGTTCTGGTAAGAAGTTGGAAGAGAACCCTAAGTTCATCAAGTCTGGTGACGCTGCTATTGTCAAGTTCGTTCCATCCAAGCCATTGTGTGTTGAGGCCTTCACTGAGTACCCACCATTGGGTAGATTTGCTGTCAGAGACATGAGACAAACTGTTGCTGTCGGTGTTATCAAGTCTGTTGAGAAGTCTGACAAGGCCGGTAAGGTCACCAAGGCTGCTCAAAAGGCTGGTAAGAAATAAATTCCTTTATAGCTTTGTTTTAAATTGAATTTGAATACTGCTTGTTGATTCGTTTGTAGATTTGTGATGCTCATGATCTTTTGAGTTCTTATCAACTTGCCGGGTAAGTGATTTTCTGCCGCGAAAGTCGTAAAAAAACAACCACAATTTCAATGGAGACAGCCAGATGACCTGGACAACAACAATACAACAACCACGAGCAACATGTCATCTAGAAAGAAGACACTATTGAAAGTCATCATCTTGGGAGATTCGGGCGTAGGCAAGACCTCGCTTATGCAACAGTTCGTGAATGGCAAGTTCTCGCACCAGTACAAGGCGACTATTGGTGCAGATTTCCTCACCAAAGAACTTACGATAGATGACAAGACCGTCACCATGCAACTATGGGACACTGCTGGTCAGGAGAGATTCCAGTCTCTGGGTGTTGCTTTCTACAGGGGTGCGGACTGCTGTGTATTGGTGTATGACGTGACGAACCAGAAATCCTTTGAGAACTTGTCCACATGGAAGGATGAGTTTTTAGTGCAAGCTAACATCAAAAACCCAGAAAACTTCCCATTTGTTATTTTAGGAAACAAGGTAGACGTGGATGAGAGTAAGAAGGTGGTCAGCAATAAGAAGGCTCAACAATACGCGTCAAACCTAGGCAACCTTCCACTGTTCCAAACCAGTGCCAAAGAGGCTGTGAACATTGATCAGGCATTTGATGTGATTGCGAGAAACGCGCTGCAACAGGAGGAGACTGATGAATTTCAGGACGAGTTTAATGATGCTATTAACATCAACCTGGAAGGCGAGAACCAGAGCTGTGCCTGCTGAATCTGCTGTAATTTCAATACAATGTTTTATATAATAGAGACCCGCGTAGTTGTCTGGACTCAGTTTTTCTTACGTAATTATTCCCAAGCTAACTGTTTTTCGTTTGTTGATAAAAATTTCTTCCATATGTTACTTCTTTGCCCAACAAAAGTTTCAAATCCGCTAGCACTATCTAGACAGTATTGATACGCTTTCTACACTACTATACGCTATTATCTGTTTGGTCATTATTAACTGCTTTTTGAGGTTCATTACTGTTGTCTTGCCAGTTACTTTTTTTTTTTGCTGCTTTTGAAAACTCGAGGTTAGGCACCGTGGCCTCCTGTTTTTTGACAATACCACCACAAATTGATCTTTTAGCCATAACGCCATGAAATCTGTGATATAATCAGATCATACACTGCAGCATAGATACTTCATCCACAAGAGCGATTTAGCATCATTATTTAGCTATCGAAAAGAGAAAAAGGACATTGCATCATGGGAAGCCAAAACCACAACAAGTATCAACAACAACAACCGCTACACTATAAGGGCAAAGTCCTCTCACCTGAATTCATCAACTGTCCAAGGGACGATCTGATCGTTCTCATATCTCGAATGTTAAATTCTCTGATATCAATCAATGATAAGTACAACACTGATACAATGTTATCAGCGAATCTCACCAGATTCCACTCAAGAACTCCGCCCGGAATTTCGGTTTATAGTTACCTTGCAAGACTTGCACGCTATTCTTCTATCGAGAATGCCGTTCTGATAGCCACTGTGTACTACATTGATTTATTGTCCACTGTATACACCTCGTTCACGATCAACTCATTGACAGTACACCGATTCTTGCTTGCTGCAACCACCGTTGGCAGCAAAGGGCTATGTGACTCTTTTTGCACGAACTCACACTATGCCAAAGTTGGCGGTGTTCACTCAACGGAGTTAGATATTTTGGAGAGAGAGTTTTTGACTAGGGTGAATTATAGAATTCTTCCTAGAGATCTTAATATCAAGAACTGCTGCAACGAAAAGCAGATGGGAAATCAATTTGCTCAAGAGCGCAAAGGTTCAATAAATGCCTTGGAAGAGGAGAAAAAGTCAATATCAAGTGGTGAAACTGAAGAAGTTGAAGAGACTGTTAACAATATGATTGACCAACACGAGCTGAAAAATGCAGGATACAACGTATTGGACTTGTATTACAAGAAGATGATTCAACTAATAGGAAAAGAAGTGTCTATTGATGACAATGATGTTAAGGTGAGTTATGCCTATATTATTGGTGATGACTATGACGAAAAGGAGGTGCCCAACACTATGATTAAAACTGTGCCGGACACGCTGCCAGATGAGGTGTTCCACAATGTGCTAAATGGATTCCTAAAGCAATACAAACAGCATCTGGAGGCATCAACTACAGCAGTCCAGGCCAACAGTAAGAGCGGACCTGGTACTAGTAGGCTCCGAATGACTGTCGGAGTTCCACTCCCCATAGCTTCACCACTTAAAAGACCTATGGACCCAGAAAGCTCTGAGATCCCGAACAACAAAAAGTCGTCCATTGATAGAAGGACTTAAGCATTTAACGATAATGAAAACTTTGAACGAAGTATTCCTTTATAATGTAGTTTGGATCATTTCTCTTCGATCAAAAAAAATACTTCTATGATGAAACCTGCTAACTGCATAAAATGAAAGTTAAAAAAGAGTATAAAGAGTCGAAGCCTTACCACTGCTGTTAAAAATGGCATTTGAGGGCATTGCTTCACATAAACACAATGAAGAGCTATGATGTTGCTCTCGACTTTTTGAAGAGCCAAGCTGAAGTCACGGTCGCTAGCGATGTCACATTGAAGTCCTACAAGCCAGTTCTCAAGAAGGTGGATATCTATATTTTGCCTCTGATGTGCACGATCTACTTCTTACAATTCTTGGATAAGGCTCTGCTCAATTATTCGGCAGTCATGGGCATCAAGAAGAACCTCGTGGGAAATCAGTTTGCCAACTTGGGAACCATCTTCAATGCTGCATACATTGTTGGGGAGCCGATTTGTGGTTACCTAATTCAACGTTATCCACTATCAAAGGTGTTCAGTATATTTGTGATACTATGGGGTATTGTTGTGGGATGCCATGCTGCCTGTCATACATACGCTGCTTTGATGATTGTGAGAGTTCTGTTGGGGTTTTTGGAGAGCAGTACTGCCGTTGCCTTGATCTCCATAAGTGGCCAGTACTACGACAAGTCTGAACAGGCCAAAAGAATTGGATATTGGTGCATCAGCTCAGGATTGGCAACAATGTTTGGAAGTTTGATGTCATTTGCATTCCAGCACATCAGCTCATCTGTGCTTCAGCCATGGCAGATCCTGTTCTTAGTTTTTGGTGTTATTACATTCTTATTTGGCATTTTCGTCTTCTTCTACCTGCCTGATAACATCACAAAAGCTTGGTTTTTGAGCAACGGGGAGAAAATAATGGTTCTTGAGCATGTGAGAGCTAATCAGACAGGTGTTGAGAACAAGACCGTGAAATGGTACCAAATTAAGGAGTTGTTGTTCCATGACAAACTGACGTGGTTGATGCTATTACTGGTTATATGTTCCCAAATTGTCACAGGAGCAGTCGGGACCTTTAGCACAACTATTATCTCTACCTTTGGTTTCTCGAACAAGGTAACCGCCTTGCTGCAGCTACCACTAGGCCTCGTCATCATTCTGTGCATTCTCATTCCAACCCAGCTGATCTCTAGATTCGGTAATATTACTCTGATCCATGTTTCAATGTATGTACCTTCTGTTGTTGGTTGCATTATGTTGATTTCATTGGATTTTTCTAACAAAATTGGGAACCTGTTTGGATTGTATCTGATTTACAGTGGCTCATGCGCTATTACTTTGCTTTACCTATGGAACAGTTACAATACTGCAGGTTATACCAAAAGGATATTCAGAAACGCTCTCACAATGGTTGCATTTGCCATTGCAAATATTATTGGACCACAACTCTTCAGACAAAACAATTACCCACAATATATTCCTGCCAAGATTACTATATTGGCGACCCAAGCCGCTGCCATTCCGTTGACACTGTTAGTTGGTTATTTGACTATGGTTGAGAATAGAAAGAGAGATGAGATTGAAAAGGATACAGAAAAATTTAACAGTGATTCTGATAGTGCACTGCCAGACAACCACGAGTTCTTGGACATGACAGATATTGAAAACAAAAAATTCAGATATTCATATTAGCGAATCTTAAAAAGGCAATCATTAGCGCATCAGTCTGTAGGTTTAAACAGAGTTTAAAAAGTCAAGTTCTCCAATGTTCTGGTCAATTTTGCGGCGCCTTGAGTAGAAACGTCATTGTCAAGTTGGATCTTGGCTCTGTTGAGTTCCAGACCTTCCAAGAGCATACAAGCTTTGCATATCTTGTTACTAGATAAGTATCCACATTTTTGACACCTATTCCCATCAACAAATCCATTAAAATCCGTAGATCCGTCTCTATTTACCTCCATCTCACTTGCCTTCTTGAACTTCCTTAGCTTTTTTTCTTTAAGTACAAAGTTCTCACCGGAGTGAATAATATCAATAATACAACTCGGTCTAATGGCTTCCAGACTCTTCATGAGTTCTCTTGCAGTACCTCTAAATGCCTCTGGTGCATATGAACATTCAGTCGAGAAGTAATCCAACTTTTTGTAATGAGCATAAAGAACAATCTCCTTCTGATATGAGTACTTGAATGGTTTGGATCTCTTGATAGGCGATCCGCTTGACTGTGTCATTATAGTGGTGGATTTCTCTAGCCTGGCAACATCACCTCTCAGGAGGTTCATGAGTACCGTTTCTGCCATGTCATCTGCATTGTGACCAGTGACAACATGATGAATATCCAACTTGGCGGCACCTCTGTCCAAGGCCTGTCTTCTAAACACTCCACAATAAGTGCAACTATTTCTGATACCCGCACAACTAACAATCTCATCCATGGTCCAGTTATAGAGCTCCCTATAAGAAACGATCTCGAGTGGAAGTTGGTACTGTTCTTGATTACGTTTCACAGTGGCCAACGAATCATCTCTGTAACCAACGATACCTTCGTCAATACTAAGCAGCACAATGTCGATCCCATAGTTGTGTCGCTCGTTAAGCAGCTTCAAAATATACGCCAAAACAGTGGAGTCCTTACCACCAGAGGCACCCACTGCGACCTTTTCACCAGGATAGAACAGCTTGTTGTGCACAATGGTGTTGTGAATCTCAGTTTCAAAAACATCGTAGAAGCATAACTTGCAAATTTTTTGGAGGTTCTTCGGCCTTTTAACAATAGCTTTTCTGCAATGGCACAGTTCACAAAGCTGAGCCGGCTTCAACTTCTTGGTCTCAGTTGACATATAGCATATAATTCTGGGACACTTGCCGCTAGTACTAAGCTACCTCATCGCTTTCAAACAATTTTCCTAGTGAACTTGCTTACCAAAAACTTACTTCATCAATACTGAAATTTACACTGGGGAGCGGACCCAAATTTCCGCCTTTGAAATTTTTTCCATGAGCCAGAAAAAAATCGCCAAAAATCAGAGAGGCGAAAGGCACTAAGCGTGTGATATCACAAAACAAGAGGACATCAAACCCCTGCAACCATGTCCAGTCGTTTCTTTGCTGGTGGCCAATCTGACTCCGAGTATTCCTCTTCTGAAGAAGAACTTCTTAGTTCCTCTGAAGAAGAGCTGAACTCCTCCTCTGAAGAAGAAGAACTTGAAGACAATGACTTTAGTGATGATTCGGAGTTCGCTAACCAGTCCGACGATGACTCTGATTCTGATTCAGACGATGAAGGGCGCCCAAAGGGTCCATCTTATTTTCTCAAGAAGTCTTTTGCCAAAGATGAAAGCGATGATGACAGTGATGATGATGACAAGAAGATTGTGAAGTCAGCAAAGGAGAAATTGCTAGACGAAATTGAGAATTCGATCAGCGACATTGAAAACTCCTCAGTTGTTGACGACTGGATTGCGGTCTTGACTGAGTTTGATAAGGTTCAACGTTTATTGGTTCGTGCTAGTCAACAGAATATCTCCACACCAAGAGCCTACATTTCAGCTTTGTCTAACTTGGATGAGACCATCAATAACTTCTCTGCTGAAGCAAAGAAGAAGTTGAATGCGTCTGTATCTAAAGCTTTCAACACTGTCAGACAAAGAGTCAAGAAGGCCATCCGTGAGAATGAGGCATTCATTGAGAGATTCAGAGCGGACCCGGATACATTCGAATCCCCAGCTCCAGTTGAGATTACGACCAAGAAAACATCTTCTCAAAGCGCCAATATCTTTAAGACTCTTCGTTCTGTTGCCGAATCCAGAGGTAAGAAGAATGTCGATGTTAACGAGCAGGTGAAGACCCTAGAAGGCCTTGTTGACTTGGCTTCTACTCCGTACGAATTCATCACCGTCTACCTGATGTTGATTCCATTGAGATTTGACCTTGCTACGAATTTGTCTTACTTGGCAATTGACCAGTGGCATTCTACTGCCAAGGATATCAACAATCTGTTCCAGATTCTAGAGGACAACAACTCGACTTACCGTGTTTTAGAAACAGCTGAGGTTGCTGATGACATCGAAGTTGAGCCAAAGGCAAATGCGCAAGGTATCGTTGAAATTTTGGGGTCAGTTGTCTCCTTTGTTGAGAGACTTGATGATGAGTTTACTCGATCCTTGCAAGTGATTGACCCACATACCACTGAGTACGTTGATCGTTTGAAGGATGAACAATTACTTTACAACACCATCATTAGAGCACAGTTGTACTCTGAGCTATCAATTCCTGAATCTGAAGCTTCTACCAACTCAGGTGAGCAAATCGCCAGAATTGTCAGCAGAAGACTAGACCACATCTATTACAAGCCAAAGAGTTTGATCAAGATTGCTGAGGCCAAGGCTTGGGAGAACTTTACCCAAGAATCATACATCTCAACTTCCGGCACTACCATTGACAAATTGTTGGATAACCTGGCCTCTAGTCTCTACAAGCAGTCCAACGCTATCTACCGTAAGAAGGCAATGCTTTCACACATTTACTACTACGCATTGAACAACCAATACTACAAGGCCAGGGATATGTTTTTAATGTCCCATCTCCAATCCACTATCCATACTTCTGACCCATCTTTGCAGATCTTGTTTAACAGAGCATTGGTTCAGTTGGGTTTGTCTGCGTTCAGAAATGGTTTGATCCAAGATTCCCAACAGACATTGCAAGAAATTGCCACTTCTCCACGTCACAGGGAACTTTTGGGTCAAGGTGTCCAGAGATTTAACAACCAAGCTTCTGTGGCTGATAAGCAACGCCTCCTTCCATTCCACACACACATTAACCTTGAACTGTTGGAGGCTGTCTTTCTGACATCCTCTTTACTCATTGAGATTCCACAGTATGCTCAGTTGGGTACCTCAGTGGATGCCAGAAAGAGACTACAGAACAAGTCTTTCAGAAAAACTCTCGAGTTCCACGAGAGACAAGCTTTCCAAGGTCCACCAGGTAACACTACTGACTATATCATGCATGCTGCAAAGGCATTACAAGCTGGTGACTGGAACAAGTCTGTTGAATTGCTGAATGCCATCAAGATCTGGAACTTGTTCCCAGAGTCTGACAAGGTTAGAGAGCTGATCAAGGAGAAGATTCAAATTGAAGGTCTGAGAACGTACTTGTTCCAGTTCAAGTCCTTTTATTCCAAGCTGTCTATCGCTAAGTTGTCTCAGATTTTTGAACTGCCTGAGTCTAAGATTTTTGCCATTGTCTCCAAAATGATCATGAACGAAGAACTGGCTGCTGGCTTGGACCAAGTCTCCAACACTATCGTTTTCACCAAGGGCGTTGAACTCACTAAGCTCCAGCAGCTGGCACTTGCCCTAGCTGATAAGGCGACATCTTTGACTGAACGCAATGAGCGTTTGAGTGGCTCTCACCAGCAACAAGGAAATTACACGAACAACTACAGCGGCTCCTCTAACAACCAAAACAAGAACCGTCAACACAACAAAAACTCAAACTTGAAATTTGCTCCTGTCACTGGAGCTCTCTCAAGTGCCCCAGGCACTATCTCAGGGGCACTAAATGGTATGGATAAAAAGAAGAAGAACGTTCGTGCTTAAAAGGTTAAGGTCGACTAGTAGGTTATATTTGTTGCATCATTTGTGCTTGTACATTAAAAAACAAAAAGTAATACATGTAAATGTAAAATAAACCATAGTTAAAGTAATTATGCAAAGTAACTTGTCCAAAGAACACCCTCCAAGTCCTCTAGCTGCTCATCAGTAAAAGATGAACGATCAATGTGCCATGTATCAGCTCTTAACTTCTTGAAATTACTTAAAATTTCCTTGGCTGCTTTACCAATAACACCGTTCATTGATGACACTCTCGCCAAGATGACAATTTGATGAGGCATCCACTCTGGTGGAGGTGAAGTATATGGGAACGCAGAGATTAATGCACCAACGCCAAGCGTACTACCATGTAACTCAACAACTTTCTCGTTACTTAGACCCTTTGATTTCCTGTTCTTGCTGAGAATCTTGTTGTACTTCTGGATAAATTGGCTAGTTAACCTCAAATCCTGAGAATTATGGATAATACCAGACAAAACGCTGGAAGCTCTGCTTCTCACTTCAACAGAAGAGTGGAATAATAATTCATCAATTCTTTGCACAATAGAGTATTGTTGTTCACTTGAGAGTAATAATAAATTTCTCGAGAAAAACAACTCAATGAATCCCAATTGCATCAAAATTTGATGAGTTCTGCTGTGGCGAACAGTTGTGATGGACAAGATATCAGGGATTTGTTCTTTTCGCAAAAATATACCAGCAATTCTTGTGTAGATCTCAGTTGGATGAAGGCCTCCAAGCTTGCATAGCTCTCTGTTATTCTGTAGTTCGATCAAGAAAGGCGATATGTAGTCTTTAACGAGGGTCAGCAAAGCCGCCGAATATGGGCTATTCAGTGAATCATCTAACCACACCAGAATAGTGGATGATAGGTAAAAGAACTTTGATTTGAGAGCTTCTTGAGCAGAAATATCTCGTATCTTGAGACTCTCCTCTTTAATCGTTTGGAAAGCATTAATCAAAATTTTGGAGTAAGGCTCCGGGAATATAAAAGCAAATGTACCGCAGTCATTATTTTGTTGCAACTCCAAGAAAGCTGTAGAATTGCTTAATCCAAGTCGGAAGAAGCTGTATTGAAGGGAGGCAAGTAGCCCTCCAAGTTGATCCCTTACTAATTGATATGGGTGAGCCAATGGTAAGTTATCCATGAAACTAGTGTAATCTTGATTCTTGAAGTTAATTCCACTCAAGTAAGATCTTGTGAAGCCTAAACGGGATGCTTGACCAAATGCAGAATTCGAATCAATGTCAACAATCCCCTTGAAAGCTTCAATCTGTTTAAAAAGTACTGGGTTTCGGCGGAAGTCAACCTTCGTTGGAAGAAGCCAGAACATCACATTCCAAATCGCAGTTGATTCTGGGGTGAGATCGGAGAACAACGCTTTTTCAAAAAACGAGGTGACAAACTGATCTCTCTGTTGCAAATTCTCTAGAGAGGTAAAGGACGTAGCTTCGAACAATGCGCAAGTAATCTCCGTCGCTATGATAACTGCGGCCTTCTCGTCCTTGTTGTAAAATTCAGAAATCAACTCCAACAGCTCTCTATACTGAATAAAACTAGATTGAACTTGAATCAACTTAATTGTCGCAACAATAAGGGACACTTCGTTTTCTTGGAAGTTTCCGGTAGCTTCATTCTCCTGAGCCAAAACTTCAAAAATCTGCTTTAATAAATCCTTCGTCAATAAAGATCCAATGGAGTTTAAGGTTTGAATATCATCAGCATTTAGTTTGAGGTCGATCCCACCTGCCTTCAACACAAGTACATTCCTTCCCCAAAACAAGAAACCATTGAACAGCTTCCCATCAATGAAATAATTTGGGTTCTTTAGGTTCTGTGCCTCCAAGTTAAAACTTTCAGCAAAATTTGCAACACTGGAATCAAGTTGTAGTATTTCGTCTCTTTGATAACCAATCGTGAAGCTTTTCTCCAAATCATGTTCATAAGCAGCAAAGGACATGATTTTATTAACTAATCTTGCGAATGCTTTTATACAAAGTCTTACTAAAGCTGGATGATGCGTCTTCGATCTCTCTATCAAAACTTGAAGAACTCTGGCTTTAGTTGGGAACTCATAGTACTCTTGAAGGTTAATGGTGAAGCGAAGATAGAAAAGTGACAACTTCCAATGGTCAACCTTCTCCTCCTCAGATAGAAGAAAATCCTGCAGTCTCAACAATTTCGAGATGTACTTTCCTCTCTTCAAATCTTTAGCAGTCTTCACAGTAGAGATTTCCAAGTCGATGTGTTGGTCTCTTGGTCTTAATGCATCATCAATTTGGGATTCTTCATACAAAGCAACAGCTGAAGGAACTTGAACTGAGAGACAAAGGTCATTGAAACACTTCTGGGCAATCTCATTGATGTCATGATCCTTGATATTTAAGCAAATCCCCAAAATTTCCACAATTTTCTTAAGGTTGGCATAGTCATGAATCAATTTTCTGGAGATCTTTTTAAGCCTGAAGATTCTTAAACCTGACTCGAGCCTTTTGATATCATTGGCTGCGACAAAATCTTCGAGCCTTTTCAACAAATCAGATATAATCACGCCATAGGAACCGATCAGCTTTTTCATTGTCTCAATCAGAACAATCTGGGAAGGCTGATACACACCTGCAAAGGGTGATGTAGAAAAACAAACAACATCTTTCAACAACAACTTGTCCAACTTCGACTGGAATCTATTAGTAGAATGAAGAATGACTCTTTGGCGGTGAAATTTTTCAAGTCTTGCACCAAGAGCAGTTCTAGTAAATGGCTTTGAGTGATTTGCGAGTGATTGCACCTTCTTCAAAAAAGTATAGTCAATAAATAACTGATCGTCGATGTCAAAAGAAGACTCCTTACCAACATCACAAAAGAATGTTCTTATTGTCAGTAATAGAACTTGGATCAGGTTCACATTCTCTTCGTTACTCTCCATCAATGCCATAGCAAGTCTATGGAGTGTCTGGCCAATTAACGACCGTAGGGAATGGATGTGGCCATAGTTGGAATAAGCTCTCTTTTCGGTCTGGGATTTACCGAAGAAATAATTGCAATTGTATAATTTGGCCTCTCTAAAAGCAATTGCAGGGTTCATGACTGATGTTAAGTCACTCTCATGAGGACCTGTTGGCGATAGGGCTCTTGAGCTCAAACTCTTTTCATCATCAACATCCATTTTTTCGTCTGTTCCTGGTTCCGGGTGATGTGCATTTAACTGAACCGCTCCATCATTGACGTCATCAAGTTGTTTTGAGGGAGATGCGACTGACGGTAAATTTATATTGGAGTCCTTCTTGGTAATTTCCTCAATATCAATATTTAACTCAATATTCTCACTCTTTGACTCTCTCAAGGACTTCAGAATCATGAGCTTCTTCTGTAATGTGGTTTTGTTGAAATCTTCTTCAACCTCCTCAGAATTGAAGTCAGGATCAAACAGGATACTGGCACCTGATAATGAGTGGCTCAAATACAATAGACTTTTATTTAGTTCATCCACGTCTCCTAAATCCTTGAACGAGCCATTAACAATTAACATATCAATCTTAGTCAATGTCTTAACGACAATTGTTTCAAAAATCTCAATAGCAAAGGAAATTTCCTTGATGGTAGGAATATACCAGTCGAACTGTAAGTTGTTCTCATCAAACTTGGAATCACTAAATTGATTGAGACCCCATCTAGAATCAAAATCGGTTGGATCTGGCTCTTGTTGGAAGACCCTATTCTCCTTAAGCTTCACATTGGTTAGATTCTTCAAGGTTTTGTGAATAACATAAGTCGCGGGGGCATTCAAGGAAGGGTTGGTAATGTTGTCATAAAGAAAAGAAATCAGATTCAAGTAATCTTTCTTAAAGTTCAAACTTTCTCCAAGCGATACACTTAGGATCTCACTGATAATTGTCAAATAGAGAACCAACTTTCTATCGCCACCTAAAATTTTGCTTGTCTTATTTCTTGTAGAGCCAGCACCTTGCTCAATTTCAAATCGAATCATTTTGTCTAACATAAAGAAAAACTCAATAGATAGAGTTGGATCCCGCTTGATGACTGAGGCAACGATATTAGCCATCAAAGGTTCATTCTCTCCTTGATTGTTCAAATCATTACTTATCAATTTCTCCTTTACAACCTTGACCATATAATCAAAAACATCTTGCGACAATGATTCAACAAGGATCAGTAGGGTTTGACTGAACTTGAATAAAAGCTTTTCGTTCAGATCAGCATCCAAAAGCAAAATGAGCTTATCAATCAATGTTTTAACCAAGTCTTTAAAAATCTTCGTACTGGCAACAAACGCCAGTTTTAAAACTTCTGGGTCAGGTTGAAATTGACTACCAGGATTTTCCTTTATGAAATATAGATGCTCCTGGATGAACGGGACCGTATTAGACTCAAATGAGATAAAGTCGCTCTCATTAGAAAAATCGTGGAACTGGATTAATGATACAACAGTGACAAGGACGTTGAAGACACTATTTGTCAGTGTCAAGTCATTCGTGCCAATTTTGTTCAAAACCAATGACAAGATGTTGGAAATGTGCACACGGTACAATTGATCATCAATCATGAATCTTGCGATCTCCATAAATTGTTTAAGGGACACCACTAGCCTATGGGTAGAGTTGATGTACTGATCTGTTAAAGAGTCATATAAATCCAAGAGAATTTGGTTGATTAATACGTGCTTTGAGTCAGAGGGAAGGTCGCATAAGTAGCCTATTGACGACACAAAGTGATTTGACGACGATTCCTTCTTGGACTGTGAGCCAAGCATTACCATGTCTTTGAACGTAAGGAGGATGACTGTGTTCATTTTTGCAGTCAACGCAAGTCTTTCATCAACAAAATCCTCGCTTTTCTCCTTACTAAATCTTTTGTGGTACCTGAAAATGCATCTTTGAATGAATCTGCCGATCAAATGTGTCCATGGACCATTATTAGAGGGATGCGCAAATGTCTCCAAAGACGACAGCAGCGTAGTAATTTTTTCAATTAGCTTATCAAAATTGTCAGCTGTTATGGAGTTTATCAAAATAGATGATACCCCATGAAAGCTGTTGATCTTTTGTTCAAATCGCAAGTTCAACTGAAGCTTGTTCAAAATAAAATTAAATTGATCTTCAGTGAAAACACCAAAGTCTTTGTAAATGCTGATATCTAAGTCTCCCTTCAGAACCTGCTCATAGGCTTTTGTTGAAATCTTTCCCAGAAACTCTAGTAAATGAAGATCCATTACCTTGTTAAGTTTATTGTTGGTGAACAAATGGAAAAAACTTGAGAGAAAGTCTAAGATTGACTCATCCTTTGCAAAAACAAATGGAATACAGTTGACCATTACTGAGGTTGCAAGAGCACCTGTGAGTGGTGAAAATCGTCCCAACGACCAGTCGTACACTTCTCTTAGAGCAGAAGTATCATAGAAGGATCGCGCATGAGATGCCAACTTCAGGTAAAGTGCCATTGTGCTTCTGTCACGATCAGATGTAGATGGGCAGTAGATATCATATGAAGGATTTGGATCAGGGAAAAATTGACTCATGTAATTCAACATTGGTTTGTGATCTAAGACCAGCGTCTCCTTTTCAGTCAATAGGTCCTTATACTTGGAAGTTAACTTAATGAACATAGTGATGAAGAGTTCATCTTGGATAGCCTGCCCTGTGGATAGAGCTAGGTAGTAATACACCCGTGCCAAGGAAGCTCTCAAAGTCAAGGGCAAATCCATCTTCATCTTCAAGCAGCTCTTCAATTCGTTGGTCCAGTGGTTAACACTCACCACTGTTGCAGATCTAGGCATCACTTTCCCGATGATACCAGAAGATCTGACTTCGTCATCTTCCTCGTCACCTTCTTCGTCATCATCATCGCCAGTCTCAACATCAAACTTTAGATCAGCATTAAAGAAATCAGTATCTAGCGCCAAATCGACATTATCTCTCACCGCTGCCAAATCCTTTGTTGAGATTGAGACCAATCCCTCGAGGTCCATAGATTTGATTGCAATATATAAGTGTACGATGACATGACTGAGGTATTTTGCATGGTCGGTGTGTGTCTCAGTAGAGTAGGGCAATAACTTGATCAAATCCAGTTTTCTTTTAGTCTTTCTGGAAAACCACTTCGATTCTTTATCTAGCGCGGCTTCCAGATATTCTTGATGATCTTGGGGATAATCCAAGTTGTAATGCTGTAGTCTCTCTTTGAGCAACTCTTGCTCCTTGTCGATGACCGCGGGGTTCGACCTTGGGTCAGGGGTTCTAGAGGTTAAATACGGAACCTCTTTTATCAGTGAGCTAAAGCCCGTACCTGAGCTCGATCTATGTAGAGATGAGCTGACATTTGGAGCTAATGATGAAAGTAGCTTGTTTCTTAGTGGCGTTGGAGCCGCAAGATTAGTGTGAGGCATCGCTTTCTTTGCGGTCCTTAATCTAGGGCAAGCTTAAGATTCCTGAAGTTCCCAAAATCGAACTTAGTCAATTAAAAAATATAGCAACCCAATTATCAAAGTGAGTATAGAAGTGTGCCAGAGATCACTTCGTAATAGCAGTGTTATGTTCAAAATATGAAAGGAAACAAAGTCACCAGTCGCCCCCAAAACAAAATGTCCCCAGTTTCAAAATGATGACTAAGACTTTTGACTATTGTGGTCACGTGAATAGTAATATGTTATGGACACGCTAAGTATCGGTTCTTTCTTTTTTTCTTAGCGATGGTGCCAACAAGTAATCCCTACATATACTGATTACAGCCCAACTGCTCTCACTTAACTCAGATGGCTGCCTTTAAGTCGCTTAAGTTCTTCTCCAAGGCTGTACTTGCCTTCACTGTTTTTGGATTATGCTCAGTCTACGGTGTTTTGTGCTCGATTTTCCTTTTTTTGATTGGGAAACGTCATCTTGCTCAATGGTCCACTGCCAGAGCCTTTTACTATAGTTTCAGTACTCTTTTGGGCATCAGAATCAAGCTCGTTAATGGTGAAAGACTAGAAGGGCTACCAGCTATCATTGTCGGGAACCATCAGTCTATGCTTGACATCCTTATCCTAGGGCGTATTTTTCCAAAGGGATGCACTGTTACATCCAAGAAGTCATTGAAATACATCCCGTTCTTAGGTTGGTTTATGAGTCTAAGTGGAACTTTCTTTTTAGATCGCTCTAACAGAGAAAAGGCTGTAAAGACACTGCAGAAGGCGTTGGATGACTTGAAGAGTAAAAAGAGGGGATTATACATCTTTCCTGAGGGCACGAGATCATACGCTACTACTCCAACTCTACTACCATTCAAGAAAGGTGCCTTCCACTTGGCCCAACAAGCGCAAGTTCCAATTATTCCAATTGTCGTTTCAAATACCAGCACACTGATTGACACCAGGACGAGCACTTTTGAGACTGGTGAAATTGTCATTCACGTTTTGGAACCAATGTCTACTGAAGGTCTCAAGGCTGAAGACGTTTCTGCATTTACTGAAAAGGTTAGAGAGGCTATGCTGAAAGAAGTTAATGTCGTGGGTTACTCTATTCCTGACAGTATTGCTTCTGTGAATGACACCACCGTGGATACTGACACTGAAGAAGAACAGTACGAAACCGTTCCTAACGAAACTGATGATACTGATGATATCATACCAAAGACAAGCGCCGAGAGAACCTCACTTTTAAGCAAGTCTGATTCGACTTAGAATATATCCTATACATAACACGCTTTCCCAACAATTGCTATTTAATTTATTTTCTTTTGATGTAGGCCCGATTAATACCGAGATACGCATCTAAATTGGTGTTTCTTTTTAAAACTGTCAACAGGAAAAAAAAGCACACGTACGTTAATCCTTAATTTGAAGCTACCACTCAGGCTTCACAAACAATGGCGAGAAAACAAGCATCAGGATCAGCCAGATCCCCAACTCAGAGCGAGCGTCGACAGTTGAACAAAGAAAAGGCTGTGAAGACTACCGAAGAGGATCTTGCAGCTTCAGAGCAGGCTCTTGAAGATGAAAAGAGGAACAAGATGCCAGAACTTCCCCGAGCACCACAAGAAAGACTACTAATCTGGATATACAAGTTTTACAAAGAGAATATGACTGCGTCCATGGTGGTGGAGTCTGGTATTCTTGGTTTATCAGTCCAACAGGCTTACTTGAAGTATTTCCCAGACCTGGAAACGGATACGAGTGAACTAAACCTTCTCATTTCTGTCGCCTGTGGGTTAATTGCTAATTTCTTTGCTTTCTTTGTCATTTTCAAGTCTAGAGATATCCTTCCACCATGGAATACAATCTACCTGCTCTTCTTACCAATTCTGTTGAGCTTTATCTACAATAAGGACCTTTTGTTGTTCAATACAGCATTTACGATGTGCTCTTTAGAGTTGCCAGACATCGTCAAATTCTTTATCCAGTTTACTGTTATTGGCTCAAATGATGATTATGGGAGAGATCCAAAGTATAACTCCCAAGTTATTGCGACACATATGGCTATCAATTACGCCTTGAGTAAAGTGTCTGCAATGAAATCCTGGGACAAGGTCGAGAACAATTTGTTTAGTATCTTGATTGCTGATCTGTTCTTGATTAAAAGTGATCAAATTCATGTAATCATTTTACAGAAATTATTTTTGGCTTTCACTGCAGCACTCCTGGTGGTGTATGCTATCACAACATTGATTAAGGCAAATACTATTTTCAGAAGTTTATTAGTGATCATTGGCTGGACGGGGACTTTCGTTATTTTAACAAAACATCAGCTGGACCCGCTGTTGGGTGGAGATTGTTTGGAGTGGCTGTGCAATTTTGTTATGTTTACCAACACCAGAATTCAAATTATCAGCATTTGGTTGGCATCATTGTTGTTGTTAATCCCGACAATTTTCAATTACAAGATAAAACTATCTTCTAACTCTAGAAGAAAGATCTGGCATTTCCTGGTTCTCATTTTACTGGCGTACCCGTTGTACGTAGATCTAGAGTTTGTCCAGGTCTGTCTTGCCGGTTCTTTGATACTATTCTTGACAGTGGAAACGATTAGATACCTGAAATTATATCCATTAGGAGATTACTTGGACTCCAGTTTAAGAGAATTTGCTGACTTCAGAGATGAAAGGGGTCCAGTCATCATCTCATACATTTATCTGTTTATGGGAATCTCCTTACCAATTTTATTCAATGGTAATCCAATTGGTTTGATTGTATTAGGTGTGGGCGATTCACTTGCATCAATCATTGGTTCAAACTTCGGTTTGATAAAGTGGGGTAGCTCCAACAAGACAGTGGAGGGAACTTTTGCGTTTATCTTGGCCACTTTTGCTGTATCAGCTGTGATGAAGCTCGCAGGCTTGTTTTTTTTTGATAAGAGTTACCACGCTTTGTTTGTGACGTGTACATTAAGCGGTATTCTAGAGGGTAACAGTAATATGAACGACAATATTATGATTCCTGGGTTCATGATGGTCCTGTTGGAGTGTTTGAAAAGTGAATAGAAATAGAAGCAGTCCTGGAAACAAAATAGATGTTGTGTAAATGTATGCGATGACAGAACTAAGTTTACCATAAATTGACTAATCATGTTCTGCGCTCTTGCTCTTTGCCAGGATTCATTTAGTGCTTCGGGGCATTGACTCTTGAATCCCGATCCCGATTACTAGAGATATGCTCTTATCTTCATCCTTTGCGGACCTCTCTCATCTGTGATCTCCGCAATGCCAAGTTCTTTCAAGCCAGCTACTAAGGGTTGATCGCTTTCCCGTACCTACTAGAGTAATGACTTACAAGTCATCCAGGGGGCCGAAAAGTGAGAAATTCCTGGTGCTTCATGAGCAGCTATGATCTTACGAAGAATTTTAGAAGTCAGAACTTATGCTGATCGTATCATCGTCAGTTGCTGTAAGTCTTGGCTCCGTGGTTATTGTTCTTTTCACCCACAAAAAGTCTTGGTTTTTTTTCTTTACCCGTTATCAACAGATCTAAAACCTCAATAGGCACTCTATTGGCCATTCTAGGAAGTTGATTACGCGGAGAACTCATCATCCCATGTGCAGATCTACAGTATACTTTGTGATCACTTCAATGGTCCGGTATCTGGTATTGAGGTGCGCCAATGCCACCCGTTGATAAATTTGACCAATAAGAGGTGACCCGCAATCTCAGGGTCCAACCCAGGGTCTCTGTAGGTTGAGTATAAAGTGGCATCCATAAGCCTTCAATGGTGTCAATTATGCCGTTAAAAAAGTATACCAAACAGTCTCTTATCCTCAAACAATGCGCTTCTCAATCCCAGTTCTAGCATCCATCTTACTAGCCCTTACACAGGCCGCTCCAACGGAACTTGTGGTGAGAGATGAGGGCACAGCTAAGAACGCCTCTCTCCCAGATGTGAAGATTTTTGCTACCGGTGGGACAATTGCATCCAAAGGAACATCTGGTACACAGACTTCCGGATACTCTGTTGGTTTGACTATCGAGGACTTGATTGAAGCTGTTCCAGATCTCTCCACTGCTGCCAACTTGGAGTACCTCCAGATCTCCAACATTGGATCTGGATCTATAACTTATGAACACCTCTTGCCATTGTCAAGAAATATCACCCAGGCGTTGGAGGTTGATGGCTTCAATGGTGCAGTTGTTACCCATGGGACTGACAGTTTGGAAGAGACCGCTTTCTTCCTTGATCTCACTGTCATTTCAGAAAAACCAGTTTGTGTTGTTGGCGCAATGAGACCAGCGACAGCTATCTCAGCTGATGGGCCAATGAACCTGTACCAAGCGGTCTCTGTCGCTGGTTCAGAGAAAGCTATGGGTAGAGGTACAATGATTACGATGAACGATAGAATTGCATCAGGATTCTACACCACAAAGATGAATGCAAACACCGTCGACACTTTCGCGGCCACAGAGCAGGGCTACTTGGGTGAATTTGTTAACAATGACATTCAATTCTTCTACCAACCAGCGAGACCAATGGGATTTAGACAGTTTGACATATCCAACATCACTGACCCTTCGGAGATCCCTGAAGTTGTGATCTTATACTCACACCAAGGATTAAGCCCTGAATTAATAGAGTACGCTGTTGAGACTCTGGGTGCCAAGGGTATAGTTTTGGCTGGGTCAGGTGCTGGCTCATGGACCTCTGCTGGCAACAAGATTAACAAGGAAATCTTTGATAAGTACCAAATTCCGATCGTCCGCTCCCACAGATCCCCCGATGGTGTTGTACCATATAGTTCCACCAGCTGGAATATTGCTGGTGGATACTTGAACCCACAGAAGGCTAGAATCTTGTTACAATTATCCTTATACTCTGGCTACTCCTTGGACCAAATTAGAGAAGCATTCTCTGGCGTTCATGGTGGTTAAATTTTTGGTTCCACCTTATTGAACTATGCTTTATCTGGCATTACCAATGACACTTTTGAATTCTTCTTAACGTTTTCACTTTACTGTTCGACTTAGAACAAGTTTTGGCCCTGTAATTATACCGGCACTGTATGATCTTCTTCGAGAATACTGATAAAAATTTCCTTTTTATCTTTGTAGCAGATGGACAGTATGACTGATTTCCGAGTTCTTTATAACAGAAACATTTCTGTCTTTGTGGAATAATTTCCCATTTATACTCTTATTCCTATAACTCAATTCGTAAACTATGATATTTTGGATTAGTTCTGGTGGAATCATCGTGAGATCTTTCAGAGTATTAGTCGGTGGGACTGAAAGACCAGTTTCAAAGAACTTGCACAAAGAAGTAGTGATCATTACACAATTAAAGTGGGCTTGAATAGTGTTCAGTACCGCGAATAATGACTTACACTCCATTGGATGGTGATCTTGTAGTTTCGTGGGCCAGTGAAACACACTGATGTTGTCGACGATGATCATACCCAGAATGGAGTTCACTGATCCAATTGCATCTCTATAGAATTGAATTTTTTTGAGGTTCTTGACGAACTTAATGAGTGCGTTAATATTACTGAAGCCAGACTTGAATACGATCTTGTTGAATTTGTCAGGAGTGAGATTTGATTGCAGGTTCTGATAGCTTTCATTGTTCACATTCCAAAAGTAATCGAGATCCAAAACAATAATCTGACTTGTAGAAGTTTGGAAGTGTTTTTGTATTATCTCTTCAATAACTTTGTGTCTTGCTCTGTTGTGATCAATTATGTGAAATCCCGTTGTGGTAGGTTGTTGTAAGTAAGGCAGCTCAAGATGATGGGAAAGTGGCGTAACAAACTGAATAGTGTTAGAACATGTCAACTTGAATAACAACTGTGGCACTTGAACTAACTTGACGCAACTTTGTTGCCTTTATGCTTTGTAAGATTTCCATAGAGAAAGAAGTTTAGTTAATTGCGTTGTCTTAGATGGGAGACGACTATTCAATCGTGGCTTTTGAAGATATTAAGATCTGACTAAATTTCTTTCCTCGACTTATGATGCAAGATTGTGCACACAAATGAAAGCCAAACCTGATATTTTCTTACGCCTGAAACGGCTTATCATATCATATCATACTCATAATAATGCTCGCACTCCTGAGCGTAAATACACTATACATCTTTCAACGCTCTAGCACGTGACTATAATTTTATTCACGTGCACATATTTGTTTTTTGGTACGGACACACATACAGATTTTTTTTCACATCAAATGTCCAAAGGGCGATGAGCTTTCATAGAAGGAGCAAGTACATTATTCCATCGCGCCGCCCATAATGTCTGAAGAACAGAAGGTTCAAGAACAAACACCAATCACTGAGGTCACTGGTAATGAGAATTCTACCACAGATGAACCAAAGACGGAAGAACCACGAGCTGCCGAACCAGCTGTTGCTGAATTCAAACCAGAGGATGTTGTAAAACAGGTTGATTTCTACTTCTCTGATTCGAACTTACCAAAGGACAAGTTTTTGTGGAGAACCGTTCAGTCTAATGACGAAGGTTGGGTCCCTATCAAGACCATTGCCTCTTTTAACAGAATGAAGAAATTTAGACCATACGAAGCCGTTGTGGACGCTTTGAAGACCTCTACTTTTTTGGTAGTGAGCGACAATAGTGAGTTGATCAAAAGAAAGGAACCAATTCAAGTTCCAAAAGAGTCTGAGAAGCAGTTGAGATTCCAAAGATCTGTCTATGCTAAGGGCTTCCCTGAAGAGACCGAGACCACCCAAGACGACCTGGAGAAGTGGTTCAGTCAGTTTGGTAAGATCAATGAATTGAGACTGAGAAGAGATGAGAACAAGAAGTTCAAGCTATCTGTCTTTGTTGAGTTCGCTGATCTAGAAGACTCGAAAAAGTTCGTCGAACTTGACCCAAAGCCAAAGTATGTTGAAAATGAGCTGTTGATTATGAGCAAGCCAGCCTACGTTGAAATGAAGGCCCAAAACCAAAACTTTGGTGGTGACAATGACAGAAAGAGAAAGTTCAATGGTTTCAAGAACAGCAAGAGATTTAGTGGTAAGCGCCAAAGAAACTAGTGATGCACACTAATGTATCGGAACTTGTACAATAGATCACACATATAATAAATTATTGAACATTGCAATCAATTTTATATATACCATTTAAACAGAACCAAATTGTGAAAACCAAAAACCCATGTAGCATATACCAAAAAACTCTTCTATGAAGTAGCACTGGTTTCTGATGACTCAGTGTGTGTAACCGCAGCAGCCATCATTGTTGGAGTCTGTATTCTAGAAGATGGGTTATACCAGCCACCGTTCTCACTTGGGAACAAAGCCGGCGTAGCCCAGTTTGGAGCTGATGAGATGATGTAAGACCAACCTTGGGTGATTGTAGTCTGCTGCTTCAACAAATCACTTCTTAGCGTCGAGAAATATGATACTGAGGAAGATGGATATCTTCTTGACCATGAGCTCTTTGCTTTTGTGACACTGCCTTCTGGTTGTGTTTGCATTGGGGCAAAACGAGATATACCTGTTTGCTCAGTGTACGGAATAGTGAAAGAGGCAGTATTGATAGTAGCAGCGCCATTACCGTCATCTAATGAGGTCTGTGCACTTGGAGGGGTGAGAACAGCACCAACAACAGGCTCATACGTACCAGTCATTCCCATCAAGTTGAATCTCCGAGTGTAGTGGATGGTGCTTCCTGTGGATAGGACAGCGTAAATCTGAATGTAGTAATAGCCGTTGGCACCAACACTTGCTTCAATAGGCAACGTGACGGTATAATCTGTGATATCGGATGCCTTCATCTTAGCTAGAGTGGTAACAGGATCAATCTCACTATTTGGGCCTGAACACAACGTGAAGGTGTACTCTTCAATTGTAGTAAGTAAGGGTGTCGTACTGGATTCAATCCAAGAGACTTGGACATCCACAGAGCCACCGGATGCTGTGTATGTCTGATCATCTATAGGCTTGGAAACGGAGACGTCAGCAATGGTGCTATGAAGCCAGAGAAACAAAAATAGAATGATTTTGTGGAAGACAAGCATCTTGAAATTGTGAACTGCTCTATAATACTGATTTGGGATCGACAGTCGATTGTGAACCTTAATGAAAGTCTATGATATCAATCTAACTGTGGTTTGTTTGTCAATCTACTGAGACACCACCTCTGAAAATGAATTCTTTGTGAAAAGCGTGTTTTTTGGGTTGTCTCCTTTGTCCAAGAAAGTTTTACGCAAATTTCAAATTTCGAAGATAGGGTAACTTACTTCTCCTCGGATCACGACGAAAAGTGGCGAAATGTAGGAGCGAAAAATGTCCTTAAATAGATCTCTATGTTAGGGACAAGGTAAGGGACTTTTTAGGCGATACAATATTGTCCTTTAGCTAGTGAAAGTCAAAATTTGAGCATATTCTATAAGTACTTCATTTCGTATTCTTCGTTCATTAGAGTTTAACCTGTAGTAATGAAAATGTATCTATAGCCTTGTTTTGATAAACAATAGTATCTGTGAGGCATGGCTATGTTTACATTTCGATAATGTCCTTGGACATTATATTGTTACGTTCAAAATGGTGAGTTAAAAGACTCGAGGCTCAAAACGTTAATCAAATTTCTGGATTGCATTCATGCTTCAAACTCGATTTTTATTTTGCTTTAGGTGCTTCTGTGTTAAGTTACCCCGGAGATGGCTCGAACGGACATCTAATTCATCAAAAAGTCATATCCTCATTCACGTCAACAGTCCATAACCATTATCGTTGTATAATGATATCATGTCCTATACGGAACAGTTAGCTCCAAGAAGAAATCTCAGAGTAGTTTCAATTTTCTATTACGACCAAGGTTCTACGAGTACTGCAGAAGGAAAGAATGTGCTTGATATTGTTATTGACAGACGTAAATCCACAGATAAAATAGTTACACAAAATGCACGAATTCAACTTTAACCAACTATATTAAGGAATGTTGGCTTCTTTTGTGACAGATGTCCTTACAGTGTGAGATTATAGATGAATTGGAATCGAGGTATCAGAAACCATAAAAATTGGCCAGCCTGTCAATTAGATTATTGCCGTTCCACTGTTTTGCTGAAATGCCCTCGCTAATTGTATTTTGAAAAGACTAGGCAAGTCTTGAACTTTGACAAATTGACAATCATCTGAAGCATGACAATAGTAGTAAAATGTTCGCTGAAAGGTGAGTTTGAGCTTTTCAGCAATGTTCCCAAATTGCTCATGCAGGGGTAACTCAATCTCGTAAGGGACATTGCAATTATGCCTTTGTAGCTGAGAAAGACCGTGTGTAGTTATGATATGATGAATCTGTTCATAAGCTTTAGTGAGACAATCCTGAAGTTTCATGTTAACAGACATGATGATTATTGAGTGCCCTAAGGCTACATTACCCCAATATCTTTGATATGCGAATAAGAAGATTACTTTAGCATCGTCTATGATAGCGTACCATAAATTCTATGCAAGAAATCCCACATGGAAAACTGTATTTCATCCGTAGCTTCTAACTTCGGCAGAGATCTCAAGAACCTTAATTTGCCATCCGCTGAAATCACAAAGAAGTTGCATCTCAATTTGGAGATCTTCAGCTTTTTGAAATCAATGGATGTCTGAGCTTGGAAATAATCATATAGGGTATCGATAAGATCCCTGCCTGGTTCCAAATTTGAGAATTCAATAATATCACAATTTGATACTTCTAAAGTGATTGCATTCAAGGCTCCATGGTATGTCCTGGTTTGAAATTGCAGATCTACATCACCAAGTTTGGACTTTGTGACAAGTCCATTTATAGTGAATTGCAGTATATCAATAATAAACTCGGGCTCAAACCTCAAAGATCTGATGATTAGGCCATGTTTGTTCTTCAGCCACTGAAATATCAGATTTTGCATCTTTGGTGAACATTTCACTAGAATCAATGAGTTGCTGAAAGCAGTGGTGTGACTTGCAGTAATGAAACTGAAGGACTGTGGCTTGAAGAAATCTTCAGGGAAATGTAATGTAATCGTATCAATCTCATATTCAACATCCTCATGATTGATAGATTCTTTTTCAATGATAATATCAGTGGCTTCGGAGAGTTCCTCTGTGGTCATTGTTGTCAGTGTAGATGTGATGATGAGATCCTCTTGTGAAGCGGCTAAGATGGCCAGTACTAACACCTTGAGGTCAGAAATCTCTTCCCTCCAGTTAATACCATTAAGTGCGGAAGTTCTGAATAGTTTGAGATTAGACTCCAACACAGCATCCATTGTACGGCTGTGTTGCGAATAGGAGATTCAGTGCTCTTTTTATCCCTTGTTGATATCTATAGTTTTTTTTTTTTCAAGTCCAAGTATATTTTTGACACTTCTTCGCCTTTCTTCAAACTACAATTCTTCGAAATCAACGGCGTTGTAATGAGTTTCTGGGACAACAACAAGGATTCTATAATGTCCGGGCTGGGAACAGCTGGGAAGGCCACTTATAGGGGTGCAAAGTCAGTTGGAAAGGCGGGTTACAATGCTGCGAAAAATCATCAACAAGGAAATCTAACTAGAAATGATAGCGCAGGCGGAGTACCAACAGAGGCTCAATTCAGTGGCGAAGCTCGAAATTTGAACAGTTTTGGAGACGTTAGTAAGCTACCACCACCTCCACTTAAACCAGGTCAAAAGCAGTATACCAGCGAGAAGTTGAAACAGGGATTAGCTTCAAGCTCACAGGAGGTACTCCATGAGCAAGGTCCCGCCTCTAATACCCCAGCAACTAATATAGTAAGAGCTTTACCTCAGGCTCCTACGCAGCCACATATTGTTCAAGTTCAACAGCGTGCTACTTCAGACTCATCGGCTCTACATCCATCTCCATTAGATGCTCAACAGTTGCAACAGCCACCCCAATCCTATCAGCAACAGCCACTTAGCCAATTGGGGCAGCAATCACCAATTAGGCCACCAACTTCATTCACAGAAGGGCAGATGAAAGTTCCGGAGCTGGACTACAACAATCCGTATTACCAAGGTGTTACCACTGCTTCGCTGACATCGACATTGGATCTATCGCGATCCTCATCAGAAGTGGACTCCAGTGCACCACCCCCTTTGGCCCCAAGAAACTACACTAGAGATCCTGTGCCAGTCCCTGGTCAACTATATTCCATGCCTTTGGGAGAATCAGGTCGAGTAGAAGGGAGCATTCCTGAAAGCACACCATCTCCAGATCTGAGCCATCTGCCTCTTCCTCCGAAACGAGTTGACATCCCTATCATTCAACCTGTTCCACAAGCGATTCCAAGCTTCCAGTTGCAACCCGCAATCAAACAGCAACAGCCTCCAGCAGTTGAGGTGCCGATTACATCCAGTCCTCCAACTATGGCATCTGCATCAGTGAAACAGCAACTTCCATTAGTCCCTGGTCGGTCTCTTCCAAGTCTCCCTCCAAATGGTCAATCCACAGATCCAGTTACACCAACGCTTGCGTCTAAGACTATATCTCCTGCATTGAACAAACCATCCACTAAGCCCTCCAAAAGTTTGGAACAGCAGGATGAACCACTGGCCGTGAAAAGTATCGCTGGGAAGTACAACTATACAGTAGACGTCAAATTCGCCCCACCGCCAACACGTAAAGATATTGTCCGCACATCCCACCAAGGTTTGGGCAAGAGTAAATCGTCCACTTTGGCATACAAGTCTCCCATTTTATCCAAGCCACCTCCAGTGTTACATCAGAGTGCCGCATCGCCAGGAGGATCAATCTCACCACCACCTCCTCCTGCGCGAGGAGCTTCAAGCGTGTCACCAGTGAATTTTCCGCCGCCACCCAAACCAAGTGCTATAGGTCATCATAATCAGACCGCTAATTTGCCCCCACCATTACCTCCATCTCAGTTGAGCCAACAACACCAACCAAATACCCAATCACTGCATAGTGATGATCATATACATCCACCACCAGCCTACTCACCAACTCCAGGAACTCCAAGTGTTACCAATTCCGTGGCTAGTGTTGCACCACACCAAGTGAACAATTCCCAGTTTGCACCACCACCGAAGCCATACCGCGGACCCGTGGACACCACGTCATATGAATCTGAGCTCGCCTCGTTATCAGTAAACGAAGAGATCCAACCTTCTTCACCACTTTCCCTAAAATCAAAAATAGGAGGCAATTCTTATGTTCGTGATGAACAACTGAACAAAAAGGGACCACCGCCATTGAAACCTAAACCTTCGATTGATGCATCTAGGTTTAACAAGATCCCACCAGTGATGAAACCTAAGTTGGTCGAAGCAAGTGGCGACAACAGGAAGACGAAGGTTCCACCTCCTTTGAAACCAAAGCCTTCGTTCAATTTGCCGGTAAAGAAGACACCACCAAGTGTGAAGCCAATACCAACTGTTTTGAATAGCGAAGTGAAGAGCACAATACCAGTGATCAAAGAAAAGGCCGTTGGTGCTAAACATGAGGGATTTAGCGCCCTGGTCAGTGAATTACCTTCAAAAGATCAGGATGATGTGCGGAAGGTTGAAATTGATCACGCAGAGCCCGATAGTGGTGTTGTTTATGAAGAGGACCCAGAGGATAATCCATTTAGGAAATATCTGAAGAGCGCAGTGCCAAAAGAGGATGATAGGTTTAGAGGACATTAAATTACTATAAATCTGATGCGATTTATATAAACAAAATACATTGCAGATCACGAATATGAATCAGACTAATAAGCAAGGTAATAAAAACTGAGGTTATTCTCATGGGATATATAGTATGTAAACGCCAAACAGTGTACGATCTACTGTGACAATAGTGCAGCAAACTGCTTGATGTCAATCTGACCCGAGCCATCGCTGATCTCATTCAACATTTGATCCACCTCCTTGTCATCCAACTTCTCACCGATACTAGTCAAAACATGTTTCAACTCAGCTGCAGAAATGACACCATCACCATTTTTGTCAAACACTTTGAACGCTTCCAAAAGCTCCTGCTCAGAGTCATTAGTCTTGAGCTGGCGAGACATAAGGGCAAGGAATTCAGAGAATTCAATCTGGTGGTCACCATTGACATCAATCTCGTTCATCATGTCTGCGACTTCGGATTCGGAGGGCGTAAAACCGAGGGAACGCATAACAGTAGACAGTTCAGCACCAGAAATGTGTCCGTCTTGATCCTTGTCAAACAGGGCAAAAGCCTCCTTGAATTCGGCAATTTGTTCTTCAGTGAGCTGTTCAGTGGACTATGCGTCTTGTTAGTATAGCTCCAATTAGTTTGTTGAATCGGTGGCTTTTCTCTTTGGTATGCAATTATATAGGAAGGATGAAGGTGAATTGGGTCTCAGTGATGCACTGCTGCAATTGGCCCATTCATCAGTGCCCAAATATGTCAGAGTCACCTTATTCAGCGAGGATCACTTACCATTTATTTTCGATATCTGAAAGTTTCGACAAGTTGCTGTTGTTGTTTTGAAACACCGCCTGTTTTTGAAGTGTGTTTTTTTAGCCGATCGAATAAAATTCGCGAAAAACTTATATGTCCTACTGTTAACAAACTGCGACCACCCATAATGTTTGATCTTGACAGTGATAGTACGCCCAGATGGGTCTGGTACCTTGTTTTTGTATATCTCTCCCTTCCGTTGTTGTTCTATGTTCTGCTTCCAAAACTTTATGGCAATGTTTCATCTCGTCGTCGTATTGTCGTGTTTGTCCTTGGTGACCTAGGTCACTCCCCACGAATGTGCTACCACGCTCGCAGTTTTGCCGCAAAGGGATGGCAAGTGGACCTGTGTGGGTACATAGAAGAGCAACCGCCACTAGACCTGATTGATAACGACTATGTTGGGATACATTCGGTTCCTGAGCTGAAGAACACACAAGACCTACCTTTTGTGGTGTTTGGTATACTCAAGGTCTTTTACCAACTGTACACGCTGTTATCTATGTTATGGAGTCTCCGAGGAGCAAACTACATTTTGATACAGAACCCTCCATCTATTCCACTTTTGGCTGTTGCTGTTCTTTTTCGTGTACTCTCAAGAGCCAGATTGATCATTGACTGGCATAATTTGAACTTCTCTATTCTTGCCATCAAACTGGGAGACAAGCACCCATTTGTCACGATCTCCAAGCTATATGAACACCTTTTTGGGAAATTTGCTAACGTTAATTTGACCGTTACTGAAGCAATGAAGACATTCCTTGTTGATGAGTTTGGGTTGAGTTCTGAGAAGATTGTTGTTCTGTATGATAAGGCCGCATCCCAGTTCAAGCCATTGAGCGATGAAAAAAGAGGTGATGTAATTGAGTCACACGCTCAACTGTTTGAAGGATTCAATATCAAGAAGGACAAACTGTTACTGTCGTCTACTTCTTTCACTCCAGATGAAGATTTTAGAGTCTTGGTAAATGCACTTGTTCACTATGACAACACACCTAACGTACCACATCTAACAGTCATAATTACTGGGAAAGGTCCACTAAAAGATGAATTTTTGTCGGCTGTTCAAAAGGCTCAGTTAGCGAATGTCAATGTGAAAACTGCCTGGTTATCTGCAGAAGAATATCCTCTTGTACTAGCGACAGCTGACCTTGGCGTCTCATTACACACTTCAAGTTCAGGAATAGATTTGCCAATGAAAGTTGTTGATATGTTTGGCTGTGGAGTTCCCGTTGTTGCTCTAGATTTCCCAGCGTTGGGTGAGCTTGTGGATGGGGCAAACGGGGTGAGAGTTCGTGATGCTGAGGAGATGGCACATGCTTTCACTGATCTTTTCACGAACAGAGAAAGGTATGAGAGTTTGAAGCATGGAGCAGTTATTAAGAGCAGAGAACGCTGGGAAACCAACTGGAAACATGTGTTTGGGGATCAATTGATCTGAATGCGGCGGATGTGCTTTCCAGTATATTGCACTTTCATCAAACTTGAGTTGTACGCCAACAGTAACTAATGATACTTAGATGACCATAAAACCATGATACATAATACATTATCTTTATATAGTTCATAATTAATTATTAGCAGATGGGTGTTGAATTCATCCGTTTGGCCCACTTTTGCTGAAGCTTTGGTATCTAGGTCCACTTCTTCACAAACTGAGTCAAATTCATCTTGAGAGATATTGTGCCCTCAAAGCACCTGTGCACTTAACTTGATAGGTGAGTAAGTCTGGAGACAGGCAATGATTATTATATATCTCATTTCTGGAAGTCCAGGATCATTCAACCAGAGCAGCTTTACTGGGAAATCCCTCGTGACATCTCTTAGTTTTAATATTACCAATCGAATCCCAACGCATCCGAAACTCCTGTTTATAGACGCATTAGGGGAATTATTTTATGTATATCTAATCCCGAGAACCGCATATAGGCGATCTTCAACAGTCTCTTCAAGAATCTTGCAATTGAGGAGTTTTAAGGGCAAATTTCTTCTGATCTGGTTAAAATGAATACAGAAAGTAGACTCTTCTGTGATTCTGAATGATATATCATTGATCGAGATATTCCCGTTTCTTTATTTGATACATTACCATAGCTTTGTGATCAACACTACCCCCTATACTTGCTCTTCGCTGCAGTAACTTACTGTCTAGAAATTTTTGCTGAACCCCTACCCCTACAGGTCTTGAAGAGGTGTTTATCCCCTTATCTGACACTATTGAGTACATACGGATGGTTCAAATAAATACTTTTCCTCTTCAATAGTTCAACTAATGCGCGGGATGTGTTAGAGGACTGAATAACGCCATAGTAATAGCTATTGCAATCTCCCCAATATCACGTCCTTCACTTGTTCAAACCAACGCTCATCATTATCATCGCGCATCTTTCGTCTGTCAAAGTCCCAAAACAAATAACCCATCTCCTCGGCAACCTCATCAGGCATCAAATCAAACTTGATATGCGGCGTGTCTACTATTGCCAAACTGGTCAGGTAGGTCCAGAATCTAGCAGCCTGAAGGTGATTGTACCCCCCTCCACCTAGTACTAACGTTGGCAACTCTAGATCAAACACCTGGCTAATGGCATCACCCAACCCCCGAATAGTTAAGTTCCACTCCCTGTGCTCATCGCTATCCAGGCCATCACACCCACATTGTACAACGACACAATCGGGATTCACGCTCTCAACTACAGGCATCAGAATCTCAGTCACAGCCCTCTTAAGCATAGAGTCGCTAAGCCCTGATCTCATAGGAACATTGAATGCCTTCCCTTTGCCCCGACCGAAGCCTTGATCTTCGAGTCCGCCCGTCCCAGGAAAGAACCCTACATCATGCCTGTGAATGGAGAATGTCACAACGTTCTCACTATATTTGAAAGCAGACTCTACGGCATCACCATGGTGCAAATCAAAGTCCACATATAGTACTGTGGTGAAATGAGTTCGGAGATGTTGGATTGCGAGGACTATGTCATTGATGTAACAGAAACCGGAGGCATGCCCTTTGGCAGCGTGATGCCTTCCACCTAGGAAATTGAGAGCAATTATATGTGATTTTGATGTATTTTTGGATGTATTTGTTAGGTACCTTGCAGCTGACAGTGACGAACCCGCAATGGTACGAACATACTGCGCCATCTGTGGAAACACAGGGCAGTCGTACAACAATCCAAACTCTTCCAACAGGGCTCGATCATCCTCGTCCTCTTCATCACTAATATCTTCATCATTATCAATAGAAGGTTTCTTGCGTAGCAATATGTCCACAAATGCTTCTTCATGGAATCTTAAGAGATCCTCTCTAGTGGCATCCTTAACAGAAATAATCTCACATGATTCCAAGAGTCGATAGGCGTCGTGCAAACGGTATACGAGTGAAGAACGGCCATGGTTTGACGGTAAGTTGTCCGCTATCTGAGCATCAAGAAGGGTACCAGTGTACGCTACTTGACGACACGGCATTGGCGCAGGGCTCCTCTCGCTAAGTATAATTTGTTGGTCCTCCAAATTTTAGGATATGCGAAACAGGGTAACACTACATGAACAATCCGTTCGAATCATTTATAACGGGGTTCCTTACTCCAAAGCCTTCTTGGCCCAGGTTGGCAAGACAAACGAGGCAGCATGGATCTCCTTATTGTAGTATCTGTACAGCTTGTTCTCCTCCTCTTCGCTCAATTCTCTCAATGGCTTTGAGACAACGGCTTGGGCATCCTTAGAGCACACCATGAAACCAATCTGGCCAGATGGGTATGTCGGGATGGTGGTATAGGCGTACTCAGCAACTGGAAATACTTCCTTACAGGCCTTCTTCAAGTCCTGAATGATCTTCATGTGTAGCCAAATGTTTTCAGCCTGAGTGGTGATGACACCCTTCTCAGTCAATGCTTCATTCAAGAGCTCAAAGTACGGCTTTTGGAATAAAGTCTCTGCAGGACCTTCAGGGTCAGATGAGTCAGTAATGATAGCGTCAAAACTGTTCTTGTAATCAGCAAGGAACTTGAAACCGTCACCAATGTGGGTCTTAACCTTTGGATGCGAATAGACAGCAGACATTTCTGGCAGGTACTCTTTAGAGACTCTGATCACTGCTTCGTCAATGTCACATAACCATGCTTCCTCGACAGACTCGTGCTTAACAATCTCACGCAACACACCACCATCACCACCGCCAATGACTAGCACCTTCTTTGGGTTTGGGTGAGAGTTAAGGGCCAGATGGGTGATCATCTCCTGGTAGGAAAACTCATCACGCTCAGTAGCCTGGATGACGTTGTCTAGAACAAGGACGTTGCCGTAGTCAGTGGACTTGAAGACGAGCACATCTTGATACTTGGACTTCTCAACGTGGAGGATTTTCTCGACACGAAGGGACATGGCTTGACCCGGCCACATCGTGTCAGAGACTTCGCGGAACCAACCGTCGCGGATAGTTGGATGTGTGAGTTCATTAGTGGCCATTTGAGGTATATTCTTGTTGATCTTGAGTATAGTTCTGAAGAAAGATGTCATTCATCCATCCATTTCATGGTGTTTTTTTTTTTTCAGTTTGTTGGTCTAGATTTTTTCGTGATAACGCTTGGGCGTTTTAGGGAATGCTTAAATATGATTGGCTGAAGATGCGGTGCAGTTAGTTGATGTGATTATTGTGTGACACAATCTATTTAAGAAGAGATGTAAATACCCAAGTGGGACACACTTAATAATAAAATGGAAGGAAACACATTCTCATGCAAGACACTGCCTCAAAGTTTGGTATATAGAAAGGAGAAAAGATTTGAGGAAACGAGGTAACACAATAAAGCACAATAATTCCTTACACCTTCACATAACTATAGTCTATACCTGTGTTGTTGCATAATTATGGACTATTTTTAACACGCTTCTGTGTCGACTCAATCGGGATGTATTTTTTAGGTCACTATTATATAATGTACCAATCCAGCCACTTATTTGTAAGCTTATTAATTTTGACAAATAGCACATCCACAGTTTCAACTGTGACATCGCGATTCTTATATAAATGGCTAATCTAGTCATATTTTCCGTTCTGCTACTAGCACTTCTATCACAATAAGAACAATGTCTATCACAAAGGCTCTCCTTTCCCGTCGTACCCAATACGCTCTATCCAACACCCTCCCAGCCGGTGTCACTATCCAACAGGTTCAGGACTTGGTGCAACAATTCGTTAAGCACACACCAACTTCTTTCAACTCTCAGACCATTCGCGCCATTATCTTGACCGGTGAATCCCATAAGGCTGCCTGGGACTCTGTTGTTGGTGCAATTGAAGGCGAATCCGGCAAGAAGAGACCTGCCTCTGCTCGTGACGAAGCCGTGGGCACAATTGTCTTCTTCGATGACAAGGACGCCTTGAAGAAGATCCAAGACGCATTCCCACCTTATGCTGACTACTTTCCTATTTTTGCCGCCTCTTCTAACGGTGCTGCCCAGATTGGTGCATGGGCTGGTCTCAGTGAGTTGGGCCTAGGTGGCCACTTGCAACATTACAATGGTTACATTGACGCAGCTTTGAAGGGTAAAGTTCCAGAGTCTTGGGAGGCTCAGGCCCAGTTGGTCTTTGGTGTTCCAGTTGGCTCTCCTGGTGAAAAGCAATTTATTGAGAACGAGGTCAAGGTCTTGAATTAAGATAGCTACTCTGTATACGGATTTTAGATGATGATTTTTTGTTACTTTTCGTAGTTCCGATGAATCCTGATCTGCAGCTGTGGCTTTTATCAAAATATTGAGCGGAAGGAAAGAGGCACACACCCAATTAATTACCAATACATAGGCTCTACACTCTACAGGCACTATGTGTCAATTTCGAATTAACAAACCACAAATGGCTCTGCAGTTCACCACTTGTCCGTTGTCTTTAACGCTCGCTACCAGCGTGGGATCACAGTCCACCATCAACAGGAGCATTAATACTGTCTCGGACATATCTTTGGACATCAACAGTATCGTCACACCACATAAATTAGCAATTCTATCACTTATTGTAGAATTGATTCACTTGAGAAGATCATCAACAACACAGTGGTTTTATGACTTTGTGAACCTGGATGCTTTAAAACGTGGTATTGATTCCAGAATTGACCTGTTGATGCGCTTGAGAAAAGATTGCCGCGATGATTCCATATATACTGCTGAGATCAATAAGTTTAGAAAGTTTGTTATGGATGCAGTGACTGTGGACGAATTGATGAGTGGTATTGTTGAGTATGGTGCTGGTCTGTTTGTTAATGATCAAGCACAAGTTTCTCTTGCTGTTAAATCTCGCGAGAAGCGTGGAAAAAGTGATGATCAGAAAAACGTTGTGACTAGTAAACGAGTGAAGAAGGTTCTACTACTCACCCAGTTGTTACTTACAATCATTTTGCTAGTAGCTTATGGTTACTTTCATTTATTTTGAGTATGTTCTCACGGACGATTTGCCAGCTTTTTGTGAAAAAAAAACTTTGATTGATCCCACGTTGTAGATTATATCTGGACGCCAGCAGTAGAATGTCCCTCCAAGCCATTAAGTTCGACAAGGTGAACAACACCTTGGCCATCCTGGATCAGCTCATCCTCCCACATACAACTAAGTATATCTCAATCAACACTGTCGCCGATGCTTTTGCAGCCATCAAATCCATGCAAGTCCGCGGCGCACCAGCTATCGCCATTGTCGGTGCCCTCTCACTCGTTGTTGAGCTGTCCCATCTACTCAGCGGTCAATTCCAGTACTTTTACGATGTCACAAACTTATCCCACGTCAAGCACTTGGTCAGCGAGAGACTAAAATACCTTGTTAAGAGTAGACCAACTGCAGTAAATCTTTCAAACGCCACCTCTGAGATCCAACGCATTCTTGACACATCGAAAGACGCTACATTACGCGACCTCTTCAACAAGATTCACCAATTTGGGGTTAACTTGCTAGATGACGATTACAGCAACAATGTCAAGCTCGGTAACAATGGTAAGGACTGGATCCTCGCCCAACTATCTGCTGAAGGGTTCGAAGGTGACTTCAGCATCCTCACGATTTGCAACACAGGATCCCTCGCTACCTCAGGCTACGGTACTGCCCTAGGAGTTATTCGTTCCCTATGGACACACGCAACAGCTACGAGCTCTACAGCACACACAAACGGGGACGAACATCAAGCTAAAAAAGTCAAAGTGACCACCACTAAACTTGCGCATGTATATCCCTTAGAGACGCGTCCATATAACCAGGGTGCCCGCTTGACAGCTTATGAGCTTGTTTACGAAAAGATCCCAGCTACACTCATCACAGACTCCATGGTGACCCACCTCGTGTCTATACTCAAGGGTGACGAAACAAGACCGCCAATCAAGGCATGCGTCGTTGGTGCTGACCGCATTGTGCGTAATGGTGATACTGCGAACAAAATTGGCACACATCAATTAGCGTTGATTTGCAGACAGTTTGGTATCAAGTTCCTTGTTGTTGCGCCAAAGACTACTGTAGATTTGAACACGGTACAGGGTGATCAGATTGTAGTGGAAGAAAGACCAGCTCATGAATTGAGAAATGTTAGTGGGGGTGTTATTGACCTCTCAACTAATGACGTTGTGAGGGATGCTCAAGGTATCGCTGTCTCTGGTGCGGTTGGAGTTGCCCCTAAGGAGATTAATGTCTTCAATCCATCATTTGATGTTACTCCACATGAGTTGATTGATGGGATTGTTACAGAGGATGGTGTCATTGTTCAAAATGAACATGGCGACTTTGATTTGGTAGGATTGTTCAAATGATGCCCACGTAGAGCTTGAACTTCAAAAATAGACAACAGTGACCGTGAATAGTGAGTAGCTGATCAACTAAGAACTATACAATTATATAACATAAGCCTACACTCCCCACCCTAGCCAATGAATAAGGAACTGACTGGGCTTGGAATAACTTGGAGTGTTAGTTAAGAATGGATTTAGGACAAAGTGTTACCCTACTTTTAAAATGGGACCCCATCAACCAATTCCGACCTTCGCGGAGATTTCGCGCTCAGTGGGCCTGTGGGCAAAATCAACGAACAACTGCGCTGTCCACCTTTCACACCAAGAAACAACAAAACCCCCAACTTTAAAAGGGTCAATTGCCTACTGTACACACAAGCACAATGGGCGATATCCCGATTGAATTCACCGAGCTAACGGACCTGACCTCCCTTGGGATCCAGCAGCAATCGCTCGAGTTCAGATCGTTAACTCTTGAGAGCGACCACTACGTCACTGTCAGAGAGCAGGTGAATGATGCAAATACAGTTGCTATCATCGATTTGCACAATGGTAACCAGGTCACTAGAAAGAATATGTCTGCAGACAATGCAATCTTGCACCCAGAGCAGTTCATCATTGCTCTGAGGGCTAATGGAACCACCATCCAGATCTTCAACTTGCAAACTAAGGAGAAGTTGAAAGGCTACACCATGAATGAGCCTGTGATTTACTGGAAGTGGTTGAACAATGAGCAACTGGGTCTTGTGACTGCTACCTCGATCTACACTTGGAATATATTTGATGGTCAGCCAACCACTGGTCCAATCAAGCTTACTACCAGACATGGTAATCTAAACAACGCCCAGATCATAAATTTTGTTGTTAACAAGAACTTTGACTGGTTTGCTGTGGTTGGCATTACTCAAGAGGAAGGTAGAATCGCTGGTAAGGTCCAACTATTCTCTAAGCAAAGAAACGTCTCACAGGCCATTGATGGCCATGTTGCCGGTTTCTCCGAGTTGACCTTGGATGGTGCCTCTTCTCCAACCCAAGTGTTTGTCTGTGGTAACAAGACGGCCACTGCTGGCCAATTGCATATTATTGAGATTGATCATGATGCAAACAACCCACCTTTTCAAAAGAAGAACGTCGAGATTTTCTTCCCACCAGACGCGGCAAACGATTTCCCAATCAGTGTCCAGATCTCTAAGCAATATGGTGTGATTTATTTGTTGACCAAATATGGTTTCATCCATCTCTATGACTTGGAAAGCGGTTCCAATTTGTTCGTGAACAGAATCACTGCCACTCCGGTCTTTATTGCTTCTGCCTACAACCACAACAATGGTATCCTAGCTATCAACAAGCAAGGTCAAGTTCTAGCAGTCGAAATTGCCAAGGACAAATTGATTCCATACATCCTCAACAAGCTGGCTAATGTACCACTTGCCCTATCCCTTGCCTCAAGAGGTGGGTTGCCGGGTGCCGAAAACTTGTTTCTACAACAGTTCGATACCTTGTTGCAACAGGGTGACTACTCTAACGCTGCCAAGGTTGCTGCTTCTTCTGCCCAGTTGAGAACACCAGCAACAATTCAAAAGTTGAAGAACATCCAAGCTGCCCCAGGTTCTATTTCACCAATCCTCCAGTACTTCTCTACCTTGTTAGACAAGGGTCAGTTGAACCAGTTTGAGACTATTGAGTTGGCTAAGCCAGTCTTGCAACAGGACCGTAAGCAACTATTCGAGAAATGGTTGAAGGAAGACAAGTTGACTTCATCTGAGGAGCTTGGTGACATCGTCAAGCCTTACGACCTCAACTTGGCATTAGCCATCTACTTAAGAGCTCAGACTCATCCAAAGGTTATCTCAGCTTTGGCGGAGTTAGGTCAGTTTGACAAGATTTTGCCGTACTCTGAGAAAGTCGGCTACTCTCCAAACTTTATTGTTTTGATCTCCAATTTGCTTAGATCTAACCCAGACAAAGCTGCTGAATTCGCCACTTCCTTACTAAACTCTCCACAAACTGCGCAGCAGATTGAAATTGAAAAGATTGCGGACATTTTCTTCAGTCAGAATTTTATCCAACAAGGTACCTCTTTCCTATTGGATGCTTTAAAGGATGACTCTCCAAACCAGGGCCATTTACAAACAAGAGTATTGGAGATCAACCTCCTACATGCCCCACAGGTTGCAGACGCTATTTTGGGTAACGATATGTTCCACCATTACGATAGACCAGTAATTGCTCAACTATCTGAGAAGGCTGGTTTGTTCCAGAGAGCTTTGGAGAACTACTCTGATATTAAGGACATTAAGAGAGTGATTGTTAACACACAGGCCATCCCAGCTGAGTGGCTAGTTGCTTATTTTGGTAAGTTGAATGTTGATCAATCACTGGTTGCCTTGAGAGAGTTGCTTGACAAGAATATTGCCCAAAACTTGCAAATTGTCATCCAAGTGGCTACCAAATACTCTGATCTTATTGGTTCTGCAACTTTGATCAAGTTATTTGAGGAATTCAAGTCATACGAGGGTTTGTATTACTACTTGGCATCTATTGTTAATTTGACTGATGATAAAGACATTGTCTTCAAGTATATCCAAGCTGCTGCTAGAGCCGGTCAATACAAGGAGATTGAACGTATCGTCAAGGATAACAATGTTTACGACCCTGAGAAGGTTAAGAACTTTTTAAAGGATGCTAACTTAGAAGACCAGTTACCATTGATTATTGTTTGTGACCGTTACAACTTTGTCCATGACTTGATTTTGTACTTGTACAAGCACCAATTTTTCAAGTTTATTGAAGTTTACGTTCAACAGGTCAACCCATCCAAGACTCCACAGGTTGTTGCCGCCTTGCTAGATGTTGACTGTGATGAGAAGGTTATTCAAAACCTGTTACAGTCTGTGCTAGGGCAAGTACCAATCGCTGAATTGACTACTGAGGTTGAGAAGAGAAATCGCTTGAAGCTCTTGCTACCGTTCCTAGAGGCCACATTGAGCGCCGGTACTCAAGACCAAGCTGTCTTCAACACATTGGCCAAAATCTATATTGATTCCAACAATAACCCAGAGAAGTTCTTGAAGGAAAACAACACATATGACACTATTGAAGTTGGACACTACTGTGAAAAGAGGGACCCATACTTGGCCTACATTGCGTACGAAAAGGGTGGTAACGATTACGAGCTGATTAGAATCACAAACGAGAACTCTATGTACAAGTACCAAGCCAGATACTTGCTCAAGAGATCTGATCCAACATTATGGAACAAGGTTCTCGATGAGGAGAACATCCACAGAAGACAATTGATTGACCAAGTTGTTGGCGTTGCTGTTCCGGAATCTACTGACGCAGAACCTGTCTCTTTGACCGTCAAGGCATTCATGGACAATGGCTTGACTTCTGAGTTGGTTGAGTTGTTAGAAAAGATCATTTTGGAACCATCCCCATTCAATGACAACCCGTCTCTGCAAGGTTTGTTATTATTGACTGCAATCAAGGTAGAGCCAACCAAGGTCGCTTCTTACATTGAGAAGATTGATCAATTTGACCCAGTCGAAATTGGTAACTTGTGTACTGAGGCTGGTTTGCATGAGGAGGCCTTTGAGATTTACGACAAGAACGAACTACATTCAAAGGCCCTTGGTGTCTTGGTTGAGGACATTTTGTCTCTCGACAGGGGTGAGGCTTATGCTGAGAAGATCAACAAACCAGAGCTATGGAGTCAGTTGGGTGCTGCTCAATTGAATGGTCTCCGTATTCCAGAGGCGATCGATTCTTACATTAAGGCTGAGGATGCTTCCAACTTCGAAGCAGTGATTGATATTGCTGACTCTGCAGGGAAATACGAGGACTTGGTTAAGTACTTGCTATCTGCCAGACAACAGGTGAAAGAGCCAAAGATTGATGGTGAGTTGATTATTGCGTACGCCGAATTGGGCAAATTGAATGAGATTGAGACATTTTTGAATGGCTCCAACGTTGCTGACTTGAACGAGGTTGGTGATAAATTGTACGACCGCAAGGATTACAAGGCAGCCAAGCTTTTGTACTCTTCTGTCTCTAACTACTCCAAGTTGGCATCCACTCTGGTCTTTTTGGATGATTATCAGTCTGCTGTTGAATGTGCAAGAAAAGCCAGTAACATCAAGGTCTGGAAACAGGTCAATGATGCTTGTTTGGAGCATAAGGAGTTCAGATTGGCACAAATTTGTGGCTTGAACTTGATTGTCCATGCTGAGGAGTTGGATGAATTGGTTGTGAAGTATGAACATGAGGGCTATTTCAACGAATTAATCTCCTTGTTTGAGGCTGGTCTTGGTTTAGAGAGAGCTCACATGGGTATGTTTACTGAATTGTCTATTTTGTACACTAAGTACAATCAAGAGAAGACGCTAGAGCACCTGAAGCTATTCTGGTCCAGAATCAACATTCCAAAAGTTATCAGAGCTACTGAGACTGCGCACTTATGGCCAGAATTGATCTTTTTGTACGCTCACTATGATGAGTGGGATAATGCTGCATTGACCATGATTGACAAGGCTGCGTCATCATTTGACCACTCTTCTTTCAAAGAGATCATTGTGAAAGTTTCTAACTTGGAAATTTACTACAAGGCCATTAACTTCTATGTCAATGAGCACCCATCTAGTATTACTGACTTGTTGACTGTCTTGACTCCAAGAATTGACATTCCAAGAGTTGTGAGAATTTTCCAAAAGTCTGACAACTTGCCACTTATCAAGCCATTCTTGACCAATGTTTTGGAGAAAAATAATTCGGTTGTGAATGCTGCTTACCACGACTTATTGATTGAGGAAGAGGATTACGAAACCTTGAGAAGTGTTGTCGATGCGCATGATAAGTATGACTCTATTGATCTTGCTGGTCGTTTGGAGAAGCATGAGCTCATCTTTTTCAGACAGATTGCTGCTCATTTGTACCGCAAGAACAAGAAGTGGACAAAGGCCTTGTCAATTCTCAAGTCTGATCAATTATGGAAAGATGCTATTGAAACTGCTGCAACATCCCACTCTAGCGGTGTTGCTGAAGATTTGTTGACATACTTTGTTGAGACTGGTAACACGGAGTCCTTTATTGGTCTCTTGTACCATGCGTATGACTTTATTAACTATGATAAGGTCATTGAATTGGCTTGGTTACACGACTTGAATGACTACATCAAACCGTATGAAATTGCGGTGGCAAGAGACAGAGCCAACAACCTGGAAAAGTTATTAAAGGACTTAACTGTGAGGGAGTCCAAGGAGAAGGGAGATGAGGAGCCAAATGTTGGTTCACAAAGACTATTGCTCACCAATGGCGCCCCAATGGGTGGCCTGGGTTACCAACCAACTGGTCAAGGCTTTGGTAACGGGTTCTGAGTAAGATAGACAGAGAGTTATTTTTTGTTTTGTTTGAGTTTTCAATTTTCAAGAAAAAAGAATTACAGAAAGATTTTATTTAAGAGTATGTTTGACAACATGGAATGTAGCTTCTTCAATGACATTTGATCATGATTAAGACAATCACAATAGTTGACCAAGTTAAAGTTGCTAAGGATTAATCACTAGGTCGAAGCTGTTAACTCTTTCAACATTGTTCAACCGATACTTCACATTGCTTCAAAAATTACAGAAGATCGGTACATATAATCACACATGAATGAAATCAGGGGTACAATTATGAACCTGGATCTCACCATCAACTGTCAAATCACTGTGATGATCACATGCATTTATTCCCAAGTTTTTCAAATAAGAAACTTCTTCATGGGAGATACCATAGAAATCCCGAGGTAGCCAAATAATCCTATTGTTATGTTGAAAACACTTTTCGTAGAAAGTATCATCGAATAATGAATTTACCTTCAATGGCACGGATACCAAATCATACTGTCCCTTCTTCTCAGCAGGAACTGCTCCTTCTTTTTCAGTATCTACCCGATGTAACGTCATAGGCAAATTTCTGCTTAATAACTTACCGAACATCTTGTGTAGCTGAGCTTGCCCAGTAGCTGTGAGAACCAATAGCACAAGGGTTAAAAGGGCGTGGTAAAGACAGTTCGACTGGTTGTAGATATCCCTACTGGATGCAAATATGCCAATCAAACAGATCTCAAGGAAGTAGATACCGGTATATAAGTGAAATAATGCTCTTGGGTAAAATTGACCATAAGTTTCTGAAGGATTGTCATGACTAAACTGGAACATGATTGAATATTTAAATGATATTAAGGCCAACGCAAATGCTATTAAAATGAAAATTAATATCAATGGTGACAAAATGCTGTAAATCAAGCCAATAGACGCTAAGACGGCAAAACTAGGGTACAAAGACCCCCATTTATAAACTGGAATATTTGCGTTTCTCATAAATTTTTGTCTTGGGGTCAAGTCAACATACCTGTCGTAGATAACTGCCTTCATTAATCTCCAGTTTTGCATCAAATTGTTCCCAAAGTAGGAAATACCTCTAATTATAACATATGAAAAGAAGAAATTGGCGCACTTAGGCAAATTATTCGCAAGAATATCAGGGATCGAGACAGGATTATGCAACAAACTCTCCGTAATCACAGTGAATCCTGAGCTGATGGTAACAACCATAAACACATGAATGAATGAAAACACAAACATCCATTTCTGAACATCTAGCTCCACTTCCGCACCAGTCCTCTTGCATTTGATGTAACTTAACACTCTCATTAGGCTTGGTGCCATTTCCATCAAGCACAACAAAAACACGACAGAGAAGATATTAGAAATCACATCTGTCATATACTCTGGTAATAGACTCAACCAGCTCAAAACAGGGACTAGTCTGCTGATGAATGGAACTTGTGAGATTAGACCGACAAAGGAGACAGGAATGACCCAGCACAGAATCAAAACACATTCCAAGAAATTTCCAGTGACAACTCTTACAAATACCAACATGTTACTTTGGATTGATAAGTTTTCCCAGATGATATCCTTTGGATTGACACGAATCAATGTTTTATCCAAATGATTAATTTTACTGGAGATCTGAATTTGATTCAAGATGTCCGGTTGCAAGGTGGTCTCAAATTGAATAAACACCTTATTGTATTTATGATCATTCATAGGACCTGATTCTCTCAATACCAATCTATTCTTCTTACTTTGATAGATATGGTAGTTCTCAAGATACTTAGTTGTTAGTGGAACTAATTGCTCAGACACATTGTGATATGTGAACGTTGGGATAACCGTGTACCTCCACTCAATTGAGTAATTCAAAAAATCCCGCATTGAACGTTTCAATTCGTTCCTATTGGACCTTGGAGACACAGTATGTTGAGGATCATCTAATTGTTGAAGGAATTGCTTCCGTAATATCAACTGCGTTTCTAGATATTCAATTTGGTCACCCAATTTGAGATGTTTTTCGTAAATAGCTTTCAAATCTCCATAGTCATACACTAACCAGATATTTTTTATACGAGCCCCATTGATATGGCTGAAAATATCATTCAATGCCTTTTTTTCCAATAATTTCAAAGGCACATTGTCAATCAAAATCGTATTGGTAAACTGTCGTTGAGACACCATTGGTTTAGTGTAATTATCCATATTTTGTAACCATTCGTTCTTAATCTTTATATAGCCCAACAACTCATAAATAATCAAAGAATGAAACCAGATGATTGAAATGACAGTCATCGTCAAATGGATACTCAATCTGTTGGAGAATTTTGGAGAGATGTTCGACATCGATAATCTATCAAGACCCTTAACAATAGGCGAGGTCCCATTAGTAAAGCTCAGTCTATCACTCAACGTGTAGTGGTCATATCCAGACATGTAATTAACAGGTATCAAAACAGGAATATTGAAGATAGCCAAACCCGAAAACAATGTCAACAAAAATGATAAGAACCTTAAAAATAGGTAAGCATCCAATCCCATCCTTTTGTAATTCTTCAATGGTTCGAGTAACACATAAGTTAACCACCCAAATAACTTGTTGTTCAACATTGGAAGACATTCTTCCTTCTTCTTGAAATGGCAGTTTGGTTGGTAAATTTGCAAGAATTTGTTCCTAATGAGACTAAACACAGTAGTTTGAAAGAAAAAATACAAAATAGTAAGTGTTAAAGAGGTAATAAAAGTCTGAAAGGTGATACCATACTCCTTCTGAGCAGTTCCTGCTCTGGAGGAGTTTAAAAAGTCTAAGAGGTGAAGAAACTGAGCAGATTGTAGCAACGCTGTATTCTTAACTGTGTGAGTAGTATCTGAAAGATAGCTGTTGTAATCTAGCGAAACCATTGCGGCAACGAAGGCTTCCAAAAATCACTCGATGAGGCCGAATGTTGCTCATCATGTTTAACGCGCACAATAATTGTGGTTTGTTTGTTCATTTGGCAGTTGTTGTTGTTCTTTTTGTGGTCAACGACGAGGAAAACATTGTAGAAGTTCAATCTCTCACCAACTTCATCCCTGTGTCTAGATATCAGTTTAGTTTCGAGTTAGATGATAGCACTAAAGATAGATTTTCATGTCGTCTTCGCCTTTGTTTGTTACTTTAGTAAATGTTCTTATTTCCCTTGGTAGTGAAAAAAGGTGGGGAAAGAGTAGTGGGAAATTTGTCGGATAGTGAGACCATCAACTGGTTGATGAATGTTAAAAATCAATTACTATGGAGGTCAGTAGAGTCGCCGAGTAACAGATGTATGGAACAGTCTCATTTTTCTTTTGAGTTGTTTATTAAATTTGTTTTTGGCAACACATGATTGAATTTCAATTAAGGAGCTCCAGTTTATTTTTTTTAATTGTATAAGATGTCTTTGCTCGGAAGTTGCCTGCTAAATTCTCTTTCTTCAAATACCCCAGTGCCAAACACCAAAAAGAGTACACATGTCGCTGTGGAACGATCTCAACGAACTCACGCAATTGCCTAATCCGCCATTACTACCTGACCCTAAGTCTGTTCCAAATTTCTGTGAAAACAGTAAAGGTTTAAGACAGTTTTTGAACCACTCAAGAAACCTGAGTGATGATGTTCTAAAGCAAAGATTGAATTCGGTCCTTACGCACAATGAAAAGAGGGTGAATAGTAAGAAGTTTGATCGCGACGAAGTGTGTAAAGAGTTTGTGAAGCAGGTACTCATTAAGTCATGGAATGAAAGACTCACCGGATTGGAGTTTTGTGGGAAGAAGCTGATGGCGTTGGAACAGGATATCGAACAGATCAACAAGACCAAGATTAACAAAGATGGTATTGACTTGAGATTTGATCCATATGCTATAAGGGATTTGGAAAATGAGAAGGAATTGAAACTCCTGGAGTACAATAGCCTCAAAAACTTCTTAACCAACGAGAAACGAATTGAAGCCATTATCCAGGATAGATCGAAGGAGATCATTTACGATTATTGTGGTGTATCTAACTTGATCAACGACTTTCAAAAGTAACGAGATGAGGCTTAATTTGGTATCATCAGAATTCATTAATTCATTATGTATATAGATTTTCATGAAGTCATGATTTGCAGCTTATGTGTATCAGTTGTAATTGTTATTCTCCTCATCATCGTCTTCTAATTCACTGAGTTCCTCTTCTTCCATCGCTATCAGGCCTCTGTACTTTCCCCTCTCGATATTGATGCCGTCAATAACAAAATCAAGGTCAATCTCAGGATTCACTGTTTCATCCCAATTCACAAACACCTCAAGGTCTTTAGCAATCTCTCTCAAAATTCTATTCTTTGACTTAATTTCAAGGCTGTCGTTTCTCTTCTCCACCTCTTGAAAAAAGTCGGATAATTCATCCATAAAATCATTAACAATGGTGTACTTGTTTTCTTTGGTTTTCGCAAGAATATAATCCAGATTCTTCTCAAACGGTATCTTAAGGAGGAATCGTGAGGCATCCACCTTCAAAATCTTGGCCAAAAGGTTCTCTATAACAATATTATGACTGAAATACGCCACATCAATCTGCTCTTTCAGGGTTTTAACACTTTCAAGCTTCAAGGTCTCTCTTTGAATAACCATTTTATTAATTTCATCCAATTTTGCCAAATCATCAAGAAGAATCTTGGAAAAGTCCAATTTGGAAGGAATTTCATTTGGGTCACCTCCTGTAATGGTACTACTCACTCTCCTGATTAGAGGAGCACCCTTTTTCATTTCTCTCTTCATGGACCAATATCGCGTCAGTAGCTGTGCGAGTTCTTCTGCCTTCTCGATCTTAAATTTCAGCAGAAACGATTGAACAATCTTGATGAAATAGTTGGGAGCAATTGGAGTACCTCTCGATGTCTTCCATTTCTTGGATGTATTTCCTGAGCTGGGCTCGCCTGACTTAAAGATACTGCTCTTGTTCTTTGTGATATTGTTCAAATAATCGAAGTAAAGTCGTGTCTTCATAATCCCTTGCTTTATGGTTGGAATCAATTCAGGAGGACCATGCTTCTCGCAGAAACAACTTAACGAACTCTGATCTAGAACAGCACCTTGAACACCCTTCCCAAACTCCATATAAAGTCCACTTCTTTTGGCACATGTCACATGGAAAGCTGAGAAGCAATTTTTGTTTGCACATTGGATACAAGCACCTTGCTTCAGTTTACAGATGTTACAATGGAGTTTCCAACGACCCTTAGGCACGAGTTCGATACCCTCAATCGGCTCCATATGGTTCACACTGGCAAAGTATAGCTCGGGAATCCATAATCCACAGAGCACATGCGCCCATAGCCCATTCGCAGTCTGTTTGAAAGCGCCAGTTAAGCTAGGACAGAACTGACACTTCACTTTCTTGTTTTTAGTAATCATGCACTTTCGGCAGAGCCATTGACCTTCTGGAATAAATAACACGCCATAACAATCCTGATGTACAGCGATATCACAACCGTCACAAAATATGATGGCATTGGAGTTATCACAATCACTTTCATTGCAAACAGCGCAATTCTGGTCGTCTATCGATTCGTTCAAACCAATCCCATCATCTGAGCTGTACATGTTAATGAAGTTCTTGAGGTCTTCCATATTGCTAGATTTGGATGATTGTCTTAACTTAGGAGGAATCTTTAGTTCAAGTTGGAACCATTCATTCTCAAGAATTGTTAAGCAACACTCAAAAATCTCAGGGGTTATGTTATGAAACTTCTGGTCCTTAAGGTAAGCAAGAAGATAGCTATCTTGCTCATCCATATCATACAATGACTTGAACATGATTTGGTTTTGGGAAATGTCTGTCAAGATGTTGATGTCTCGCTGTTGAAGATAATCGAGCTCTCTGATATACGTGGAGTGCTGATCATGGGCATTATTCTCTGAAAGAGAAGACGACTTGTAACCGAGCTTCATCACACGCGCACCAATCTTCACATTATCTGTGGGCAGAATTTCCTTTGGTATCTGCTTGAAGTTTGGCTTGTTAAGGTCTTGTGGCTTGTAGACTCTATGGTGATGGTGGTGGTGATGAATCTGATCTCGCGTCACAAAAACAGGGAGGCTTTCCGTATAGTGAAGGTCAGGATAGAATTCGCGTGAATCATGCTCCTCGCGTGGCTTAATCGTGTCTGTGATGACCATTAAAGCTGGAATTGAGTGACCTTTTTCCTGATTCACAGCCTTTCACAAAGCGTCAAATATAAATTTCTTTAAGATCTCGGGAAAGTTCAACTACAAAAACTGTAAAAAAATACGTTTATATAATAGCTTACAGTTCTACATATTCTCTCTACTATACTAAGTACTTGTTAACGACAAACACTCGTTCATTTAGCAAACCTAGTCGAAAACTAAAAGCCTGGTTTTCATCTACCCAAAAACCTCTTCAGTTGTCGAAAAATTCTCACACGTTAGAATGATCCCAGGTCTCATTATGCTCCTTAAGGAACTCATTGACGTCAAAGGCTTCCATCGTACCCTCGTGCCCATGCTCTATTTTTGAATTCAAAGATGACAACTCATCGCTGCCATTATAGTCGTTGCCTTCGTACCTTGACGGCTGTACGTGCTGCCATTGCTGAGTTGTACTTGCCTGAATCTGTGAACGGTGAGGTTGGGCTTGAGATTGTGGTGGTTTGTAGTCTTGTTTCTGTTGCGGGGAGGTGTAGGTTTGTTGAAATTGTGAATTCTGCTGTGTTTGTTGGTTTTGTTGCGAGGTAGAATGTGGGGTACCTGTAGCTGATGCTGGTGTTTGGCTGCTGCTCACACCACCCGTGATGGCTTCAAGTTCGGCAATCTTTTGTTGAAGTTTCTCACGGCGGGACTCTTGTTCAGCCATAACTTTGTGTAGATGAGCGACGTAGTCAACAGTCTTATTGATGATGACATTCTTGCTGGCTTTGATCTCCTTTCCTTCCTCGTCTGTGTACAACAGCGACGGTGGCACAATACCACCTAGTTCCTTGATCTTCTCCTTGATCAAATCACGACGCCTTCTCTCCACCTGGTTGTGGAATTCACGGCGACGGCGTAACTTATCTTCCTTGGATAGCTGCTGCTTCGGTAGACTGGTGCTTCCATTGAATGAACCACTTGGGATTGGAGATGCCCCAGTGCTGGTGGGAGACTTGAAACTTGATGGATCAAAAGAGGAATATGGAGAGAATGCATCATTGTATGACGGACTGGTAATACTGCCCATTTGTATGCTGGTATGACGTGAGTTTGCGCTCTCTGGAATGGCCGTTGAGACTGGGCTAAAATATGCAGCACTCATTCTACTATGTTGCCCCAATGATGCCCCACCTGGAGACGGAACATCGAGAGAATCATAAAGCGAGTTATTCCTTGTTGACCCGGATATGGATGACTGTCTTCCTCTGATAGCCTGTGATAGGGATCCCTGGATCGACTGTGGCTGAAAAGAGGATATGTGCATTGAGTCAGTAGTGTATGGAGATGCGACTGGAGAGAAGTGGGAGTCGTAAGACTGCAAAATCTTGGATGGGTCAAGATGATTATCGTTATTGGTACTAGCATTTATGTGGTTTGCCTGAATAGGAAACGGGTCCAGATGACTATGATCAGTACTGTGGCCGTTGTTGTTGTTGTTATTATTGTGAAGGTTACCATCTTGGACATTGTCAAAGGACGGGAACTCAAGGAGTTCATTCTCTGGAATAGCTGATGAAACATTAAAGTTAAAATCATCCAGATTGAGTTTATCACTGTCGAACTTAAGGAAGTCTTCAGCCATGGTGCGCTGTGCTTGTACGTTGTGAGGGGTGGAGAATTTCTTTGACTTTCTTTCAGGTACGTCTTGCAATTTGAGGAAGGCTTAAAACAAATCTCTTACAGCAGTTGTGGCTATTGTCACCAGAGATAATTGTATGTGCCTTTAACGCTGTTAACTAAACCACAGATGTTTAGTGACGTTTCTTTTGCTTTGAACAACTTTTGTTGGTCAACAATTCAGCTCAATATCCAGCTCATTTTTGGGATTAAACAGCTTTCGCGATTTCCCCCTTGACTTCCAAAAACGGGAGTAAAACTGTAAAAAAAGAACCAGGGTCACTTTCACGTGCAAATTGGTGCGTGCCACACACGCTCCATCCCGATAACTACGCCACTTCACATTTCAACGAACAACAGCGAAGTCTCAGTTTCTTCAAAAAGCTTCCCTTCTACAGCATAATGGCAACCGAGTCAAACTTGCGAGCTCAATGGCAGCAATGGACTAACAGAGAAAACCAATCCACAGCTACCAACGAGGCAACACGGACCTTCTTTTCTGGTTGGGCTGAAACTATCAATAACACTGCTAACGATGTCTACTCTCGTCTACCTCTCACGCAACAGGAAGCAGATCAGGTCAATGGTGGGGAACCATCATGGTTTCAACTGTCGAGGTTTGAGAGACTGATGGGATTTTTGGCATGCATTGTGGGTTCTGCTGTTTGTTTTACAATTTCATTTCTCCTTTTCCCAGTTCTGGCTTTGAATCCAAGAAAGTTTGGTCTACTGTGGTCATTGGGCTCCTTATTGTTCGTATTATCATTTGGTCTTCTACAAGGTCCTGTTGCCTACTTCAAGCACCTAACTTCAAGGGACAGATTACCATTTACAGTATTCTTCTTCCTTAGTGTCTTTAGCACTATCTATTTCAGTGCCTTTATGAAGTCAACTATTTTGACACTGATCAGCTCCCTGTTGGAGGTTGTGGCTGTGATTTACTATACTGTTTCGTACTTCCCTTTCGGAGCACAAGGTTTAAGACTGGCTACCAGTGTTGGCGTGAGACAAGTCAGCGGTCTGGTTATTTAAGGCTTGGGATCAATGCATTAACAACAAGATACCCTCAGATCTTTTCAAAACCTATCATTAATACATTTGATCAACACTTACTGTTCAATTAATGGCTAAGTTATTTCATGCATTGTATTCTATCGTTCATCAAGAGCTATCTTTTTCTTGAAGATGGGTAGTGAAATGGATGTGTCAGTCTTTATATAAAGAGAGGTGATGTGATACTTTTCATCCTTCCAGCCAGTGATTGCCTTGTTCTTAGGGTCCGTCAAATATTGGATAACCTGAACAATGTTTTCAAATAATTGCTTCAACTTCAATGGTTGTTTGGTTTGATAATCGTACAACTTGATGGTAATGTTATTATCCACTGAGAGTAGAAACGACGTATTCGTGCATATGGACTTCATTTGCTGAATTATAAACTTGATGTCTACCTCGTCCTTCTTCAATTTCTCGTCAAAAATGGACATACTTGTTAGCTTGATTATGTGAGGAACCTTCTTTGTCTTTAGGTAAAACTGGGCACCAAGAATGGAAGGCAATAGTTTTTGAATTCTGTAGTCACATAGTATAAAGTCATATTCTTTGCTGGCGTTCTTTAGTTTTTTATCAGAGTAAGACTTGAGCTTCTTTAGAGTGATGAGTTCAACATTGTCGTACTTTGATGTAATTGGTCTTAGTAACTCCACATAATTGTTTAGCCTCGAAGTGTTTTGAGTAATTAGAAGGATTCTCTTCTCTTCAAAAGAAGAAAACTTGTGTGGAATGGGTACTATACGCTGGATGTTGTCTCTTTTAGTTAACAAGGGTTTGTTGGTATTGATAATAAGAAAAAGAGTAGAGTCGTTGGCTTCAGGAACTCTATTTTCAAGGGATTTCAAGGATTTTAGGGTGAGTTTACGAAACTCCTCAGTAGCGAGTAACTGCTGAAGTTCGGACATGTGCGACAAGTGTGAGATGAACAAAGTTCTTTAGTGTGACAAGAGTGATGAGTTACGAAAATTTTGGATAAGAAAAAAATTTTGAATGTTACATTTTATTTAACTAATTAGGCGGCGGAATACGAAGAACTAAAATCTTAACATCACATAAACTCATCATAACTGAAATCTTTGGGCAATCTTAATACCCTCACAGATATTCTGCACTCTCGCATCTATCCTGTAACCCTCATCATGTAACTTCACTAGCTCTTTCTCGAAGTTTTTCAATGGTACAGTAAACACTTCAATAAACTCCCCGTCTTCCAACTTTGCTACAGGGTTGATGTTTCTCTCATCATTCAGGTCAATATCAACAGTAACTAAGCTCAGATTACAATTGCAGAATCCTGGGTCAGCAAACATGGCATAGCTTTTGGAAATCACAGTTCCGACGTACCCTGTCTCCTCGTGCAATTCTCTCAGTGCTGTTGTTTCAATGGTCTCATTTGGGTCGACTAAACCAGCAGGAACCTCAATACTCACACCGCCAGTTGGTGGCCTGAATTGCTTCTGTAGAACGATCTCTGGCTCTTCTTTTTTCAGAATGGCAAGGATGGCGACAGCATCTACTGATGAGTTGGCTGGTCTTGTTGGCCTAGAGGCAGACTCCCACAATCTCTCCTTTCCAGCAGGATCAACATACGTGATCTTACTAAGCTTGGTCCACTTGGCCTCTTCTGAAGGCAATTCTTCAATCTTAATAATCTTGGCAAGTGATGGTGATGGCTTTGTTGACATTCTGCGTGGGATGGTGCGTCTAAGAAGTTGGCGCAACATACTGATCTGACAGAAACAGTGTCAAAATCGCAATGAAAAAAAAAGCTCTGCTTACAAAAGCCATTCTCAATCAGTGGAAACCAGTCTATTTAAGTCTCCACATAACCATATGGCTGATATTGAAAATCTCAAGGCCCAGATACAACAACAGCTGATCTCCAGTGGGGAATATGACCGAATTGCCACACTCCTGAAGGAGAGACTAGCAGAAAGTGGCTGGTACGATAATATCAAGAGAATAGCCAACAACGAAATTAGCTCGCAGCAGGATCCCAACTTTGAACAACTTACTGCTGTCTTGGAACCAAAGGCACTTGAGCTTGTTCCGGAAAGTGTAAGGGAGGAAATTTTGATTCAAGTCAAGGCCTTCCTGGAGAAGACAGTTGAGATTTAGACAGAGAAATCGATTATACATGCATATGTGCATTACAAACCAATATTTTATTAATCGTAAAATACGTTTGTAGCTACAGTAAATGAAGTAGCACATATCAGATCTTCTTATACAAAATAGTTAGTCCTCTTCGTCATACTCATCATCTTCCTCTATCTTTCTAACTACAATCTCAGCCTTCTTTTCAGGTTCTTCGGGTTTAGTCTCATCTTCATACTGCTTAGACTCCTCCTTCAGTTCATTCAAAGTATCTTCGGAGGGTTTAATGGTGGCCTCTATGACCTCAGGAGTTGGTTCTTTAGTACCCTCCTGGCTTACAGAAACAACTGCTGCAGCTGGGTTTAGCTGCTCTTCAACAGTTTTGACCACATCAGCGTCAGCCTTCTCTGGGGCTGGGGTTGAGAGAGCTGTGACAGCAGGTGTCTCCTCAAGTCTTTCCTTGTCTTTCAAATGTTCTTCAGTGGCAGGAGGTTGCGGAGAATTAACTGGTTGTGGCTGTGATAAAGCAGATCCATTCCCGTTTACTTTTTTCTTCTTGTACTGTTCATCAGAAGCTTCTTCATGTTCACGCTTTAGAGAGGAGCTATTATCGGTATTTACAGGAAGAGCAATAGCCGATTCTTGCAGCTGCTGCAGTTGTGATGGTGCTTGTTTTTGTTCAGTTGCTTGGAGTTGAGGTTGTGGTTGAAGAGGTTGTAACTGCTGCATTGCTGGCGGAGGTTGTGTAGATTGACTAGGTTGTTGTTGTGCTTGCTGCGGCTGATGCTGTGGTTGGATCGTGTGCGTCTCGGTGTTGGATTGTACGCTCTGCGCTCCTTGCATGTGTTGAGAAGCCTGAGGTGGCGCCTGAAGGGGCTGCAAAGAGCCCTGCATTCCTTGAGGCAGTTGGTGTTGAGGAAGCTGTGCTTGTGTCTGTGCTTGTGCTTGTGATTGTGCTTGTGCTTGTGATTGTGCTTGTTGACCAGGGGGAGGCAATTGGTGGCCTTGTAATGGCTGCTGCGGCTGAACATGAGGTGGAGGCGGTGGAGGTGGGAATCCTTCATTCATCTGTAGTTGTTGAATTTGCTGGCCTGATTGTTGATTCATTGGCTGTGGCAATGGTGCATTTGCTTGTGCCATGCGCAAGGCAGCTTGAGGACCAGGTGGCGGAGGTGGTGGAGCACCTTGACCGCCACTTTTTTGATACTGAGTCAACTGTTCCAAACGAGCCTTGATATGCGGATTATTTGGATCCAATGTATCTGCTTGTTTGTATGCATCCAACGCATCTGAAATCTGGTTGTTACAAGTTTCATAAAGTGTGCCTAAATCGTACCAGACTTCTGAAATGTATGGATTTAATCTGATAGCTCTTGTGTACGCATCTAGTGCATCTCTGAACTGTGAAATCTGGTAGTATAGAACACCAATAGAACACCAAAACGTTGGATTTCTTGCGTCTCTATTCACAGCTTGTTGGAATGCATCATAAGCTGAAGTGAAATCTTGACGGGACATGTGAACACGACCCAAGTGGTACCAAGTATGAGCATCAGAAGAATCAATTTCCAAGGATTGGGAGAGAAGCCTCAAAGCAACTTCTGGATCCTGGAAACTCGAACCTTGTTGTGAATATAGACAGCCCAATTGTTGTAGGACTTTGGCATGTTTTGGATTGGTTTGAAGCACCTTTTGATAGGCGTCTCTCGCATTTTCATAATCACGCTGTTGCTCCAAGACAGAACCAATCTGGAACCACACATCAGGTTGAGTCAATGGTGCAGGAGGATCTGGCAATATGTACTTGAAGCACTCCAGCGCTTGAGCCAGCTTGTTTTCATGTTTGTAAATAATACCCAATCTAAAGTAAATTTCAGATGCTTTTTCAAAGTTTGGATCAAGTTGCAATACTCTTCTAAAAGCTTCCTCGGCATACTCTAGGGAACCATAGCGGTCATATAGGATGCCAATGCCATGCCACAACTTTGGCACATTTGGGTTCTCAAGATGGTACAATGCTTGCTGGTAAGCTGCGTACGCTCTCTGTAAATCATCTAGCATCAAGTAACAGTGACCCAAAAGACCCCAAGTCTCGCCAGCGTTCTGTTTGGATGCTAGTGCCCTTTGATAAAGTTCAGCAGCTTTTGCAAACATGTCTCTAGAACGATACAAATTGGCGAGGTTTGTAAGGGCTTCAAAGGAGTTTGGGTCATGACGCAAAGTAGAGTCATATGCAACTGCAGCTCTGTCAACATCACCCAAGGTCTCTGCAAGGGACCCGATCGCGAGCCAGGTAGAAGCGGTTGTCTGGCCTAGCTCCTGTTCCTGTGAGTTAAAGGTTTGCTGTTGGGCCATGGTTTCAACAAAAGTGTGTGTGGGATTTGTGTATTTGTTTATCCGCGACAATGACGTATAAGGCAGCTGTGGAAGTGGTGAAAGTTGTTCACAATCAGCTCAATGGGAAGGTGACACAAGGAACTGTAGCGTTCAGAGAATGACCAAAAAGAGCGTAGTGAATTTGACGCGTTGGTGAACTGAAGCCTCACTGACTGCTTTGTGTGTTGGCTTTTTCCGTTTTGTTTTTTTTTTTCGCCTTGGGGGAGTTTTTTTTTTTTTGAAGGGAGTTTTTGCGCCAAGAAAAACACGCCGACAATCAAAAAGAAAGGTGAAGATTTTTTCGCCAAGCAAATCTCCGCAAGTCGTAGAGAGATTCGCGAATTTTGCTCATTAGCTCCTCCCCCTTTCATTACTTTAGTCGTATCCACTAGCACTAACGTCAGTAAGACCTTATACCATATTCTATTTCTAAGCCCCGTGCTTTCAAGATTTTGGCACTCAAAAAGTATGGTCTCTACGGTGGAGAAGGACTGTAATGAGAACCGAGCTCTTTTTGTACAATCATTATTTGTAGTTTATCTAGTGCTCTCTATCACCCTCTTCCTCAGGGACATGCTCTCTCACATTCTTTCGTCTAGGCCACATACTCGGAAGTCTGATAACCTGAGATCTTGGCTCAACGCAACGCTCAATAAACCAGCTCTTTAGTTGGTTCTCAATCAAATTCCCAATCTTGGGCACATTCTCCAACTTCGATCTTGACCCAATCAACGACTTGATGCTAAACTCGAGCCTAAAATCAGGTGAAAAGGCAAACATTAATGCAGTTCCTTTGCCTCGATCCTCATTTCCCTCATCAGAAATCAAGGATACTGTCAAACACCCAGAGAATCTTACAATCGACACACTCAACTGAACAGGAAGAATCGCCGTCAACGGCTTTGGAGAGTTCAGCAGCAAATTAGTCTCTATACCAAGCGTCAGCGTATCTGATAAATCAACGTCAATTTTTGCTTGTAGGTTATTCTGGTCGATATGGTTCTTCTGTAATCGGCAGTTTGAAAAAATGGGGTAATCGTCACCAATGTCAAGTTCAAGGATATTGATTTTATCAAGGTAGTCTGGAAGTTCTGCCTTCTCCAAAAAATCATTCAATGAGTGGACAATGTTGTCCGAAGTTAGTGCTTCTCTTCTGAACTGGTTGATTGTTTGTGCTATAAGCACATTGAACCAATCGAGCGACTCAGGTGAATGTGTCTCAACATTATAGTATGTCTTCTCCAGAATCGAATTAATAGTCTGCATTGATTGCTCATCTAACTGGTCATTACTTTTCTTCTTCTTGATGATGGGTACCTTCTTGAGATCCTTAAGTTTGTCATTAGTCGTCTTAGTTTCACTGAACACAAAGAACTTGATGAAAAAGATCAATACTACAATAACACTAAGCTGGCCAATGAGAAGTCCTTGTGTGAAGGACCAGGAGCTCGAAGTCGTCGAAACCTTTTGCAATTGTAACTGTTTCTGGAGATGGTAGGGCAGTGCCTTATTGAGGTAATCATCTAAAGTAATAAACGTTGAATGTGCATCTTCCCGAATAACGACCGTAGTGGCTGGCTGATTGAAAGAATCTTTGGATCTCTCATTAGAATCTGACTGAACTGGATTTGTCTCTGTTGACATGTTCTATTTCACTAAAGTTGTGTTTGAAATGAATGGGTAACGTTGTGACCGACCACATGTTAAGAAATCCGAAATCCATCTGAATCCTGAATCCTGTCAGCAATGACGTAAGCCCAACATATGAGAATCAAACTAATCAAGTGTAATGCTATACTTAACCTCCTTTCTTTCAAGTGCATACACATCATCTCCTCTAAATGTTCAAGCGCAAATTGAAAAGTGTGTCAAATGCAGTGAAAAGTGTGCGTTTAGAAGATCTCTCAGCAGGTGTACAACCCAAGCTGTTTGCAGTTGACGAAGTGAGTACTAAAGTTCTTAACCTTGTAAACAAGAACTAACGAAGAATCTTCAAAGCTCGCAAGGTATGGGCTATCCAGTAGAGCCTCCGCAGTGGCATACGACCCTGTGCAGGGGCTCATGGCTATTGTTACCCATGAAAATGAGCTCCATGTTTATGGCCAGCAGTGCGTCGAAGTTGTGCTTCCATTGGCCAGCTCAGCCCTCATTGACTACATCGAATTCGTAAAAGGGGTATATTTGATCGCAGTGGACCAAAAGGGGAACATGCTTGTGATTTCTTTACTTCAGAAGAAGCTCTTATATTCGATTTTGTCTCCAGGTAAGCCTACAGCAATTGAATGTGACCCATCCCTTGATTGGCTCTTGATTGGGATGTCTAATGGGACTGTTTTAGTATTCGACATTGATAGGGGATCAATGACTAAGTTTGGAATTGAAAATCTTCAGAGGGAAGTACTCCCAAAAGAGAGACTTTCTGAAGTTGTTTCCATTCAGTGGAACCCTAGAGATATCGGCACAGTGCTAATTGCCTACAACCAATGCGCAGTGGTTTATTCGTTGGCGCAGGGTATTGTCAAGACGAGTTTTAGGTATGACGTACCGCCTGGTGCTCCTGGAGGTTATGGATCAATCAGTACTTTGGCTAGATCTCCAAAACTCATTGGAGCTCTATATCACCCTAACTCTCTGAATGCTGTGACATTCCATGATGATGGGTCCCTGGTATTTTGGGATGCACTCACGGGAACTATGATATTAGCTAGAACACTAGAAGATGTGGATGTAAACCTTCCTACAAACAGCAGGGTACCATCATCTCAGAAGCTCCCAACCAAGATCGACCAAATTCATTGGATCACTGCAGAAGACCCAGACGACACAACGCTTTTGATACTTACCGGTAACGGTTCCAGTCTCACTGGACTACATTTTGGACTTGCGCCAAAGTACTCACTAACATCTTACGAGAAAATGAACCATTACTATTCCCGTCCAAAGCAGACATTTGTCCTCCCTGTCAATCACCAATCAACTGTGGAACACATTCTCCCAGTTGCGACAACAACACCTTACTTCAAAGGTTGTCATAATCCACAGTACCTCTTGATTTTTCTAGACTCTGGTGAAGTTCAAACAATTGACTTCCCACATCGAAAAATGACTTCTCGTTCGGCTCTTTTCCCTCAATCTCTGGCATGGATCCATTCAAAGACCACGTTCAGTTGTGCCACATCTGTGCCCAAGAAGAAATGGCTGGGAATGATTTCAGCAACTCATTCACGTAATTTTATCCTAACAGGTGGTATGTCGATGAAACAAACTCATCTGAGCAACACTGAGATGCGATCGGCCTTAATCACTGGGCATTCAAATGGTTTTGTTCGTCTAAGTGATGTCTCATTCTCTGACGTGGGTGCTACGACTATTCTTGAAATTGATGTTCCGCATGCCTTAGGTCTAGAGATGCAGGTTCCAGTGGACAAAGTCTCGTATTCTGGAGAAAATGGCGAATTGGCCGTCAGTTTGTACTCTGGAGATGTCGCACTTTTCAAGTTTGAAGTTAACAGGCTCTATGATCCAAGAAAGGGAGATGCTTTAGCTGATATGATTGGCAGAATAAGCTTAAATTCAACAGGGTTGGTTGACCTGCGTGCTCATTCACCAAATATCAAGGAGGGGTTCATGCCGGTTTGTGCTCTGATGAGTACTGGTACCAGAGGTGAAATCACTGCATTGAACAACAGTAATGTTGGATTTGTAGCACTGGCTTACCAGAATGGTGATGTTGTCATTATTGACAGAAGAGGTCCAGCCATCATTTTTGATGAAAATGTTGCTAAATTCTCTGGAAATAACCGTTCTCACAATCTGATCAGTCTTGAATTCGCAATAATGGCCTACGGTGATGACAACTACTCCAGTATTCTATTGTTTGGAGGATCTGATAAAGGTGAGCTCTACATTTACAAAGTTCTTCCTGAGTCTAGTGGGAAATTCACTGGTCAACTTGTTGATGTCATTGATACCAATGACTTTGGCATTTCAAATATCGTACCTTACAAAGCAGAGACAGGTACGCCGCTGGTGGCGACAATGGAAAATTTCAATACGTTGGCTGACGGCCTGATAATTCAAGGTGCATTGATGCTTGGATCCTCGAGGGATATCAGAATAGTCGTCCCTGGTAAGGGTAAGTCCACCCACAAGATTTTTAGTTCAGACATATTGGCTTGCGGTGTTTCCGTTATCCCAACTAAAAATATGACGAAACCGTATAGTTCCGTGTTCCCTGTGCTATCAATCAATAATTCTGTCAAGGTCTTGTCAAATCCTGAGCTAAAAGAGATTGCTACTGTTCAGTTACCATTTCAGATTGTTCCACAGTGGGGAAAGTTCAGCTCGGTGCTGCCAACTGGTCAGTTGTTGATCAGAAAGAGTGAAACTGAAGCCGAATCTATTTCAATTATAGGTCCTGGTCATTTATTTGGTGAACTTGTTCCTGACAAGATCTTTAGTGAGAGGCTGAAAATTCCTCATAGACCAACGGTTGGTACTGCTCAATGGATCAAGGGTACTGCTCTGATTGGACATGATGATCTCGATGAGCTCATAGGCGGTAACAAGAGACCACCGCCAAAGCATGAGCAGGAATCTGAATTCTCCAAAACTGCGCTCTCTAAACCTCCAGCTGTTATTCCTACGAGTGCGTCCTCTAACAGTGACGAATATTCATACAATAGACCGGTCAGAAAAAGGCAAATGGGTGGGTATGACCCATCCAGATCTATTATTCATAGCATCCAAAATACGTATGATTCGGTGGAGGAATCTATCAATGACTACGCCACCAATGCTCAACAGAGTATGAATGAGACGATTGGAGCCGCGAAAAAGGACCTTGTGAAGTCAGTGTTCAAATCAAAATTCGGTATTTAGTCAATGACAACGTTTTACGTGAGGTAAAAATATTAGAGACACCGCCATATCTGTCGTAGTTTATTCACCTTGATACGAACAGCTTTGTTTTACGAGCTAACGCGCCAATTTGATAACGGGCCAAGGCTTTAAAAGACTCCAAATCCGAAATGGCTGGCGGATGCTAAATCAGGACAGGTACCAGCAACAAGGATAAAGGACACACTATTACCGTGTCGAAGTGTTACGCAGTCTTAGAACAGAATTTAACACAACGGAAACAACTTTATCAACTTCTAATAGCTAGCACCCATAAGCATTTAGAGCTCCAACCCTGCCTTGATGACCTCATCTATTTTGATCTTTCGGCGAATTCGGAAGGAAGTAAAAACAGACGCGAAATAGAAACGCGCCTAAAAAAAAGAAAAAGAACGGAGCTAAAAATAAACAGTCATGTGCATGAGGCGCCGCATTTGGGGGAAAGGGCCCACCTCGAAGGAACAATGCATAAACAACTATTTCCCCATTAGGGTCTATAATTGGACCTCTCGTCAATTGTCTGTCTCACCCTACATTACATAAATACCTTCTCGAGGAATAATTTGTGGTTTTCGACCCACCTTCCCACAAACAAAACAAAGTTTTACAACCCACATAAATCTTTAATTTGGGCACCATATAAAACTTCGAACATTGTGTAATAACTCTCCCATTTGCAAAAGTTACAGTGATGGTATCTTCAAGGACGCTCATTCAAAGCTTGGCTACGGTGCCATTTCTTGCCCTAGCTCAAAACATTATCCCTGATTGTAACCCACTAAAAGCAACTGATTGTCCAGCTGACAAAGCGTTGGGGACTTCCTTTGCTGATGATTTCTCATCAGCTTCTGAATGGTGGTCATCAATTTATCCAGACGATGACAGAATTACATATGGTTCCGATGGTGTTGAGTTGACTCTAGCTAAAAGGCTGGATAATCCAGCTTTAAAATCCAACTTCTACATAATGTTTGGTAAGTTGGAAGTTTCTTTAAAGGCAGCACCAGGAAGGGGCGTCGTCTCCTCTTTTTACTTGCAGAGTGATGACTTGGATGAGATTGACTTGGAATGGGTTGGTAGTGACACTACTGAGGTTCAGACCAACTTTTTCTCCAAGGGTGATGTGACTACGTACGACAGAGGTGCCTTCCATCCAGTAAGTCAGCCACAAGAACAATTTCATACTTACACAATTGATTGGACAAAGGATGAGATAACCTTCTATGTTGATGGCAACCTGGTTAGAACGATCACCTCTGATAACCCACAAGGCTACCCACAGAGCCCTATGTACGTTGTTATGGGAATTTGGTCCGGTGGTGATCCAAGCAATCAACCAGGCACAATCGAGTGGGCGGGTGGGCTAACCGACTACTCTCAGGCTCCATTTTCCATGTATGTCAACAAGGTGATAATCTCTGACTATTCTACTGGAAAGGAGTACAAGTACACTGATCAAACAGGTTCCTGGTCTTCAATCGAAGCTGTTGATGGTAAAGTCTACGGTAGGGAATCTCAAGGTGAACAAGATTTTGAGACCTTGGTTAATGGCGGCCAAGTAGACAACTCAAACTTTGACTCCTCATCATCCTCCTCCGGGTCGCGTTCTTCTTCTTCTTCTGGCAGTTCTTCCTCTTCTGAGAAGACTTCGTCTGAGAGCTCTTCAGAGTCTAGCAGCTCTTCCTCTTCAAAGTCAAGCTCTTCCTCTTCAAAGCCAAGCTCTACCAACTCCGAGAAGTCTTCTAGCGATTCCCATAGTTCTTCAGAAAGTTCTAGTTCAAGATCCAGTACTAGCACTGTGCACTCGTCAAATTCCAGCTCCCTAGCTTCAAGATCATCCGACTCTAGTAGAACCTCGAGAACTTCATCCTCTTCAGCTTCATTATCGTCAACCGAAAGGAGCAGCTCCGTGATTGTCACATCTACTACTAGCACTAGTTCTACGCAAGAAACAAGCAGTAGGGGCATTACAACAACTTCTAGAGGCAACTCAGAATCTATCTCTTCACCAGCTAGTAGTTCAGCCACCACTGTTGTGACCAGTGCAAACAGTGGCTACTCTTTGAACTTGCATATTGGTGTCAGTGGTTTCAAGGCCTTGCTGGTGAGCATTTGTTTGACCATTGGGTTCGTACTGTTCTAGAGAATATAGATCATTTAGTCGAACTCTGTCATGGGGGTTTTAATGCATACGTTTACATTTAGATAATTGACTACACTAAGTTCGCGAAAGTCCAAACATGAAAAATTCTCGACATCGACATCATCACCATCTGATCACATCCATTATACTACCAAATTGAGATAAATTCGACAATGGCTCTTGGTGGACTCTTCGGTGGCTCTTCATCCTCAGTGACTGCAACTCCTGTCTCCTCTGACAGCAACCAGATCAAGGAGAAACTCAAAGCCCAGATTTCCCAAGAATTGGCAGTTGCCAATGCAACTGAGCTTGTTAACAAGATGACTGAGAACTGTTTCGACCAGTGCCTGAAGGCCCCATACAACAGTGCTGAGGACGGCTGTGTGAACCAATGTTTGGAGAAATACATGAGGGCCTGGAATACCATTTCTAAGACATACATTGGGAGAATTCAACAACAACGTTAAAGAAATCTATGCTAGGGAAAAACAGGTCTTGTATATAGGTGAATCCAATTTAGCATTATGGATTTTTAAGGGCTTTGTACTGTACTTTTGATGGTGACTGGCCTGAGCACATATTGGTTGCTTAGCTCATCCAGCAGTCCGCTGGGGTCATATTAAACTTCAAGTAGTGACCAGTAGAGGGATCACCATATCCGCCAATCTTGATCTTAAGAACGAGGTTTATCGTTACTGATAACTCGCCACAAGTTTGTTTGCACCACCGTTAAGCGTTATGCGTCTCTTTATTGATTCTGGGGTGAACTTTTCTAGGAACAAACTGGTTATGGTCATGATCACAAGCTATCTAAATATGAACCTATAACCAACAACGGAATTTATAGCTCATGCTTTACTGTCATATTATCACCGATTCAGTTCCAATATGGTGGTCCCATGTCTCTGTTGATGGTAGAGGTTCTAGTCCCTTCAGAACTCTTTAAACAATTTGGGGAAGAATAATAGAAGTGTAGATTCTGATTGGTTATATAGCGGTATGTGGTTAGGCAAAGTTTTTTCTGAAGAGACGTTCCTGCTAATATGTCAATGTTAACATACTTGAGTTTAGTAGGATTGAAAATCCTCCAGAAGTTACTGCCAAAATATATTTGATGACCCCACCCATTTCACATTCTCCAGTGGAATGGCCACACTAGACTGGAGAGAGTATTAAAGTGAAGCAAATGGAGTCAGACTGGAAACTTATATTGACCAATGTCTGAATAATTAGTTATTGTGTTTCGACAATTTACCGGAGAATGAGAATCTTAGTCTGAGCTTTCATCTGGTTTTTTGAGTCTAAATTACCACTATATCCAAACAGACCATGAAGAAAAGGGTTTTTCTGTATGGTTTACATGGGGTAGCCGTTTTAAAGCATCAAAATTTCCAAGACGAAAACAAAAACAAAAAAACCGAAGCCAACTAAAAAAACAAGCATTAAACAGAGGGATTCTAAAGATGTTCAAAACAAGCAGCCATCATCTATTCAGCAGTTTGCGTCGTGCATACACGACACCGGCATACACTGCTACCCTTGCCACTCTGAAGACAGACCTCAAAGCAGCCATGCGTGCAAAGGATGTACTCACAAGAGACACTATTAAGTCTATCCTTGCAACGATTAAAAACAAAGAACTGGACACCGACCCTTCGAAGCACACCGAGTTCCTTCTGCATGAGCTCTTAACCAGGTCCATCAAGCAGAGAGTTGATTCAGCTGCTGAGTACAATAAACTAGGGAGAGCTGATTTGCAGGAGAAGGAGCTAGCAGAGGTGACTGTGATTGAAACGTACCTGAAGCAGCTGCCAGTTGCATCTGAAGAGGACGTTAAGGCTAAGGTTCTCGATTTCTTGAAAGGAGTAGAGGGTAAAAATGTTGGAGAAGTAATGGGGCTTGTTGATTGGTCAAAAGTTAAAGAGGAGTGGGGTGCAGATGAGAAGGTTGTCAGAAAAGTGATTGCACAGACCTTAAAAAAATAGATCTCACTTAATAAATGTATATAGCTAAACTTCAAAGTCAATTGGTGAGGTAAAGTATAAAACTGATGGCATGATATGGTATTTTTTCAGCTATTGAATTTAGAGACTGAAGAAATGCGGGAAAAGCATGTCGTCAACCATAACTACACTTCGCTGAGAAGATTCGTTGCAATGGATTTGTAATTTACTAGCATTATTCCCACCAAAACTACTAAAATCTGCGGTACAACCTATGTCTGATATGTTTTGAAATTAAATTCGTGCTATGGTAAAAGCTTTGCTTGTTGCTATTATCATCATAAGTCTGATGCCATGCAGTTCAACTGTCGGTGAGTTGATCATAATTCCATGATTGGTTTTAATCAGGAGATTTACGTCTATATGCTGTGCACCGACAACGAATTGGAGCGAGTCTACCTAGCGCAGTGTGAATGAACATTACAAAGAAACTTACATATGTTGATCAATTTGTACAAAACAGCGGGCACATTTCCCTTACTATGTACCGTCATCTTTATGACGAAAAGTAAAATGATAGATCTGTTATAAAGTCTTATTCATCACCAAAAGGGGTCTTTAGAAGAATTTATACTAACTTGAGGGAGCAGGTTGATTGCATCAAGTACAAGGACCGGCATTCCCAAGTGCTTCGCATGCTCGTGTCCGCAGTAACCCTACCCTGGGAGGTCACCTTTTTGCTAGTCTCTGTGAAGAAACCGCCACTATCGAATCGATCCTGAATATGAAGGAAACAACACCCTGATCCACCAACTGTTAAGAGCAACCTTGCTAAGCACAGTCGGCCGCCTACCCAATTGTTTTCTTATTGACAGACAAACGATATGAGCATCTAGTAATTTACAAGCTTGGTGAAACTGAAGAAAATAAAACTGTGGAGAAAAGTTAGCGCTATTGCCCTCGCTGATAAGACCCTCAAATCTTAAATCTCGCTTAATCAATCTCACGACTTTAGAAAATCTTGCAACATCAAACAAAATCAAAACAAAAAACAAAAACAAAAAAACAGACAAACTCATCATTAGCACAAGACAACGCATTCATCCCACACAATGAGAGGTAAGTTTATTCGCATCTAGTGATCTTTAATATTTTACTAACAGCCACAGATTACAAAATCGTAGTGCTAGGTGCAGGTGGCGTTGGAAAGTCATCCCTAACCGTACAATTTGTTCAAAACGTCTACATCGACACGTATGACCCTACGATCGAGGACTCTTACCGCAAACAAATCGAGATTGACTCGCGTCCGTGTGATCTAGAAATCTTAGACACGGCCGGGGTTGCACAGTTTACCGCCATGCGTGAGCTATACATCAAATCTGGGAGAGGATTCATCCTGGTCTATTCAGTTACTGATGCCAATTCCCTGCAGGAACTCATGGAATTGAGAGAACAGGTACTGCGCATCAAAGAGGCTGGTGTGCCTATGGTACTTGTGGGAAACAAGTGTGATTTGGAGGATCAGAGGGTTGTTAGTGTGGACGAAGGTATTCGCGTCAGTGAAGCCTGGGGCAAAGTCCCGTTTTACGAAACCAGTGCCATGCACAGAACTAACGTCGACGAAGCATTCATCGATGTGGTTAGACAAATAATGCGCACAGAAGCGGAACAGCAACAACACCAGCAACACCAGCAACAACAACAACAACAACAACAACACCAGCAACAGCAAGCACCAATAAGCTCATCAGCTACATCCCCAGTTGATACCATCCCTACATCCAGAGCTAGAACAAACACATTCAATACAGTCAAGAAGACCGCATCTAAACCACAGCAGAAGAAAAAGAAGAAGAAATCAAGTTGTGTGATATTGTGATTATATATATATATATACTTTGGACATTATATGCAGCACTATTCTATTGTCCTAATGGTAACTTTTGACTTCATCAATCTCACATTTCAACTAACCATAAAGCTTTGCTAAAGATTAAGTTAGCCATTGTTATTGCTTCTTTCAGAATCATGTTTCCAACTTCCTTCAAACATGTGTCTAACATAAGCCCAATCATCGGTAATGCCCCTTGAACCCATATGTCCCACACCAGGTGAGAAACTCGTAATAGGCAAAATCATCACGTCATCAATAATGGCTGTATCATTCAACAGGGTAAAATATCTCCAATCAAACCCATTCTTAGCCAGATCATATCCCTTGTTGTACTTATTTACCGGTGTGTTATTGATCTTCGTTAATTTTGAGCCCTTCAGCATCAATAAATCGTTGAAATATCTGAAAATCTCCTTTGTCCAGATCCCAGGCCCAGTCCAGTCCATAACACCATCACTACCATCGTCACTCTTATTTAACGTACCGTCACTATATTTTCTCAACGTAACTTCGGTGATTTTCGCAATGAGCTCACCTAACATAGGATGGCCAGGCTTAGCCAGCATGGTCCATTGACAAAACTGGATTCTGTGAACGTAAAAATCAGCCCAGTCGTCGCGATCAGGATCTGCCTCGATCCCAATGACTAAGCCGATGTTGTTTTGCTCGCCATACAACGTTTCGTTATGTGATACCCATTCTGATATCGGTTTCAATGGAACAGTATCAATGTCAGAATAGATACCACCACGGGCAAACAGAATCAAATAGCGAAAGAAGTCAGCACGAAGAATAGACTTAGGCATCACCTCCCAGCTCTTAATCACTGAGGGGATACCACCATACAGGAACTCAATCAAGTCCGTAGCAAGTTCGTCAGGCACCAAATGGTGATGAAACTTAGAAGGCTGGGCTAGCCATTCCTCGACAAAATGATGAAAGGTTTTGGGGAAGTTTGGGGAGTCAAGGGGATTCTTCCATGTCTGCCAGATATTTTGCGGAATCGGTACTGATGTTTGGTATGGGTACTGTTTTGCCAATTGTGACCTGAGGAGATTGAACTGTTCGTCAATCCCTGCAGGAGCGTTGTGTCTTGATGATTTCTGGCTATGAGCCTGCTGGTTATTGTGCAGAAGCTGTACGTATGTCTGTGACTCTCCAGCCTTGAGCTGTTTGGTCGTAATCTTGATACTGTCTGATTTGAATCTGGCGAGTTGATTTGATGTGGAGTAGATGGAGGTGTATGTCTGGACAACCACCACTAGTGCAGCTACTGTTATTAGTACCCGCTTCAGAAGTGGGTGGCGCTTAAGTTGACGTGTGATTGGTTTCAATGAGGCCATGGTCATAGAAAATGGTCCCTTGTATGGATGGATCTATCTTGAAACTGTTGTAATGTGCACTGGCTGAGTATTTTGTCGCGTCTATTTTTGTTCTTGATGGAAAGAAAAACTGCGGTCTATCGATCAGTTGAAATTCGTCGTGCTTCTCGGGCGTCGAATTAAAGCAAGCGATGTCTCTGTATCAACAATGGTAGCGATATGAGATAGCAAATTGTGGACTGTTGTTCAGTAATGTTAAAAGCTTAATATTCTGAAATTTGCAAAGTATGTCATTTCATTGTGTATGCGTTGAGAATGTTGTGGAGCAATAGAGTTCTCTCAACAAAAAAAAAAGTACACTTTCTCTCCTCACGGGAAATAGCCTGTTACACAGGTGGAGAAGAACCATCGATGTTAATTAATAGGTTCAATCCCGTGCTAATCAACTCCACAACAAAGTCTCTCTTAAAACCTGCTCCCTTCGAAACTACTTTTGTTGTTGGAGAAACTTACCCGGTCATTCCAATCAGTCAAAATGACGTTTTGCTTTGTGCTAAATATATCCACCCTTAAACAAAAACAAACAAACAACTTTATGTCTCGCATAATGACGTGAATGTATATCTTTAGAATAAGCTGTGAGATTATAAATCCCATCTCACCCACGCTAAAATGAAGTCAAGATTTGAGGACATTCAAATCTAACCATGCAACTATCAGCCGTACTTTCATTGACAATCCTCTGGACAATAACAGCTGCCTCCCAAATCCAACTCTCTGTCCGTTCCACCAGCTCAGATATTGATAATACTAAACTCATACCAGTCCATGAAGGTGCTGGTATCAACTACATCAGACTTGATAGTGGCTCGCCGGCGTACACTCTTGAGTTCAACGAGAACTCTGGAGTTATTTACAAAGAGATCCCAGGCACAGCACACTATGAGAGCTTTAGGTTCTACTTGAGTGTTGCTGACAGCAGCATATCGCAAACAGGTTTCCCGTTCCTTCAACTAAGTGTTGCTGAGCCTAATGTTAAATGGAGTAGCCATCATGGACACCTTGTAGCTGGTGATGGGAATGACAAGTTTTTCGCAGCAACGAACGTCAATGACCCTTACAGATATTCTGAGAGATCTTACTTTGTTGGTGTTTCTGATGATACAGGGAAGGCCATTGAGGTTGATATTTCTGTGACTTATGTTTGATTCCATAATTTTGGCACTCCTACTAGGTCACAATCACTCCTCAGTGGTCGTTATGAATTCAGAATAGGAAGTCCCTATCTAGTATAATACCAATCGCTATTTCTGAACAAGCACAATTGATCTGTAAACTAAAAACAAGGCCAGTGCAAAATGCCAATCAAATCAAATCCAAGTAGGTTGATCTAAGAACAAAGGGCCCCTTAGTGCCAATAAGCTCAGGATTACAGCAGGGGCAAGCTTCCCGATTATTAGCAGTGGGAATGGTTATTCAAAGGTGGCTTCCTAGCTTGCCATTGTAACTTGCATTATTACATTGATCAATTGATCCCAATCATACCGTACACTGTCATGTTGATTCGACGCATCGTTACCAGGGAACTGTTCTTTCGTAATAAAAGGAGATATAAGCCGTGGTTTCCAAAAGTTCCCAGGAATCCTCATTCTACTCATCTCCTACATCTTTTCAACCTTTCAAATACAATATTAAACAGCCTTAAACAAATTCCTTCCCCAAAACAGCCATACTCTCGACATGCTCACTCTCAAGCTTTTCATTAAACTTGATGTTGTCCTGCTTCAAAGCTTCGGTCCTAGTAACATATCCCTTGAACTTTCTCA